>CARXXK010001050.1:28158-108523 GCA_949089665.1 Macrosiphum euphorbiae | reverse complement strand
ATTAAAAGTATACCTACCTATTTCTGATGATTATTAAAAACAAAATTGAAAAACGCCACACCAGCTTAGGCAGGGCCGGACTGGCCCACTGCAGAGCTACTGTGCTACAGCACAGTAGGCTGCGGCCGTGAAAAAAAAAAATCTACTGAGATTACAGAATAGTGAATAGATTATCTTGGTACATAATTATATTTATTATATATTAATTGCTCTCTTTCTTACAGCGTCCTAAGCTACTCGAGATTAATCTGTGTTTTAAATTTCAAAAGTTTATCTTAAGAGGAAACAGAGATAGGTATATGGGTTAGAAAAACTGGGTGAATTGGTTCGTGTCTGCAGTGGCGCGACTAGGGGGGTGGACTCCGTGTAATAGTAGGTATATTAAAACATAGGTATATTGTTTATAAAATAAATATATATGATTTATTTTGTCAGACACCCCCCCCCCCCATGAAAAATGCATGGTTGTGCCACTGGTCCGTGTAGAGATACACTGGCATTGCTGGAACTTGAACTGGCGTAATACCGTGCGCTCAGATATTATGATAAGTAACAAGTTATCGTTGTATCACATGGACCTCCACCACAGAATAAATTTATATATTCTATGCCTCCTCCATGCCACCGCTGACTGTTCACTGTTCAGATTAACTCATTTTTTTCTATGCTTATTAGGTACATTTGTGTTTACTGTTAATTAACAAATTAATTTGTTATGCATTTGATTTGTATGTCGGTTGAAAAAGAAATATTAGATCAAATATCATTGGAAGATATTGTAGAATATTTAAAATCTTCATCGTCACTTATGTCTAAATTATTATCTTAAGTATAGGTACTTAAAATGATTATTATATCTTTTTAGGGTTCCGTACGGTAAAACGGAAGCCTATTACTAAGGCTCCGCTGTCCGTCCGTTCGTCCGTCCGTCTGTCACCAGGCTGTATCTCATGAACCATGAAAGTTAGAAAGTTGAAATTTTCACAGATTATGTATTTCTGTGGCTGCTATAATAACAAATACTGAAAATTCTAAAATATATAATATATTCAGTGTTGCCAACATGTTTATAGATGATGGTACGGAACCCTTCGTGCGAGAGTCCGACTCGCATTTGGCCGGGTTTTTTATTATTAATAAACTAAATACAATAATTAATAATTATTACTTATTAATACCTATATTTTCAATTTTGTGTTATAAATTATAATAAGTATTATTTATAATTTTTTTTTTAATATTTAATGTAGCTACGTTTAATATTATTGTTATAAACCTTTAAAAAAAGATATTTTTAATTATTAATTTGAAATATTATAATAAATTAATTCACAAAAAATAATATTGTATTTTTATTAAACTCCACTAATTATTTGTGTATTATTTTAATGCATATAGGTACTAAGTAAATTTTTTTTGTATAGTATCATGGGACATATTTTATCATTATTTTAACATAGAACACTCTATATTTCAAAACAATTGTATAATATGATTTCTAGTCGTTAAAATAACAGTTTTAAAAAATATATATTTGTAAGTTTATTTTATCATGAAGGGAATCGGTGGCGGACAGTTTCTATGGAGTTTGGAATAGTCAATTATCAAATTTCACGCATTCGGGTCTTGTAAATGTGTACGTAGTAAGTGAACATAAGCCATAAGGGTGTGTGTAAAACGTTAACTTGAAACACTATAAAAAATATATATTCAAAAACATTTTTACTTTTTAAATAATAAGACTTAAGAGTGTAAAACGTTAAATGCACCAACCGGCATATAAAATGTTAGACACAATGAGTATAATATTGGTATTAAAATAATAATTATATAAAATGACAAGAAATTCTATATACTATCTGGTGATTTTTAAAGAATTATATAATATATTTTTTTTACATTAATTTCCTAAATATTTTGAATTATAGGTAACTAGGCGTTTCATAAAATTACAAATAACAAATTGTCAATAATATGCAGAATAGGGAAATAAGTAAGAAAATCCATTTGATTTTATCATAATAATACTACCAAAGACAATTAATTATATTAGTACACAAGATAATATTTACAAAGTACCAATTTAATATTACAGTATTTAATGCATTCATAAAAATGAAACAAAAAAAAAAATAATAATTTGTATGGTAGGTAGTAGCTACCTGGTACACAATTATTACTTATTAATTATTAATACTGTTATATTATTCTGGAAAACACAAAAATGTATGTAGAACGTATAGGTATAGGTATAAGTTAGGTACCTACGTACATAGTTATTATTTATTATCATGACTGTTATATTATTCTGGAAAATACAAAAATGTATGTAGAACGTATATTTAGTTAACATAAGAAAATAAATAAAAATGTTTTTATTAATTATTCTGAGCGATGAATGATGTGTGTTTTCTCATTTTGTCATTATTTTTTGTGCCTGTCATCACTATTTTGGCGGAAAAAACTTGAAAATTTTAATACAAGGTTCTACATAAGTAACTTATGTAGAACCTTGAATTAACTGTTGATGTTTAAGGAAATTAAAAAAATAGATGAAAATGAATCCACAATATTTTTAGGGGTGTTTTTTTAAGTTAGTTTATTCTATTATTTTCTAAACATATTACAATTAGAAGTTATTTATAAACATCTTCAATTTAGTAGTTTTTAGTTTTTTTTTAAAAATTAATTACAAATAAATTTTGTTCAATGAGTCAATAAGCTTGAAAATGTTATAAAAGCAATTAAAAAACAAAAAAGATACATATAATTATGCAACAAATTTTCATAAGCATTTAAATATCAAATGTTGACAAAATTCATTTGATTTATCTTTAATCCTTTTTATTATCTAGTTGTATTATTATAATATGAAAACAGTCAGTTATTGAGTGCTAACTTATATAGTATGTGTTAATTAACAATAAAAATATTTAATTATAAAATATGATCATTACGGTCTTTTTAAAGAAAATTTTCTTTGCCTGTTACCCATATTCTCTGGCTGCCTTTGGGTACTGCTGATTAACTATTTGTGAGATCACCTATTAAAATTGAAACACAAAATATTAAAAACAGTTATCATAGCAATTAAACAAATTAAAAAATTACTTTTGTATCATAATGATGTTGGTTCTGCATAGTGGACAAACTCTTCAACCCCCTCGCAACCACTTCTCAATGCATACTCTGCAGAAATGGTGCTGTCAGGGCACTACCGTAGTGGTGGAAATTTCATTATAGCAAATTTTACATACTTCAAGAACTGAAAAAAAGAATGTTTTAAGTTAACAAATATTTACAAAATTGCCATACGCAATAAAAATTAATTTAATTTATCATACTTTAATTTTCTTGATGTGGCTTTAAATCCTCATTTTCAAGTTTACCATAAAAAGTTTCAAATATAATAAATCTTCCGTTTCTAGCACGTCCTTCTACTCTTGGTCTCCGGTATCTATGTCTCCAATTATCTACACATACATTTTAATGATTATTTGTTTATTGTTATACATTGATTGAATAAATTCAGAATATTTCTAAGTTAAGTGAAGTTTGATAAGTCAATAACAAAAAATGTTTGTAACAATATCAAACTATTTGAAGCCAGGTTTTAATAGACATTGGCGCAACTAGACCTCTAACATTAGACACACAGCAAACAATCTTTTTTACGCAACTTCATTGCTATACACTCAAAATTATTGAATATTTTATATAATATGTATTAACAATTTATATAAATTTTACTATAGTAAAATATAAAGTATTAAGTAGATACTATAAAAAAATGTTTGTGTTTATGGCGGGTGCTTAAGACGCTATAGCTCCCTTTATTGCTCCTATTCATACACTACACAGACATAATTGAATTAACATTTTTAATTAAAGTACCATTTTAATTTTTAAATTAAAAATTATGATATTTTTTAGCTATATTTACTACCTTGTAGGTTGTAAGCATGTCCATGTACTATCTGCATTTCGTTGTCAGGTAGTTCTAAATGAAGCACCTGACCTGATACTGGTGCTAATGCAACTTCTTTTGCCCGTGCAACAAATGCTACTAAATCATCAGCTACTGATACTGGTGCAACAACTGGTACTAAATCTGCAGTTACTGGTACTGGTTCTGCTTGTTCAACAACTATTGGCGGTTCACTATCCGCATACAGAGCCCAATTTCGTTGCTGTTGTTCATATATTGCTGTAGTATGCGACATTATTTGAATAAACTGCCACGTTGATATCAGCCCAAGAGAATATTGTTAGCAAGCATATGTTTTATAGAATTTAAATTTCTATAATTTATTCCGTGGTAACTTGTTGGTGGAAATTATTATGTAGTTGAGCCATAATAGTGTGGAAACTCATAATCAGGTGAGATAGGTGATCTGTAATATTATAATCCAATATGGTTGGTAGCAGTTGTCGATAAGTAAATAAGTGTAAAACAAAATAAAATATGATTACCTAAAAATATCCATGAGTTAGGGTGAGTTACATTTGTTCCGTAAGGCATTATGAAAACTTTCGAAACTATTGTTAGTTAGTCTTGGTAATTCATTAACTGAAGTTATGTTTGATCCGACTTGTCTGAGAAAAAAGCTAAAAATAAGTATTTAATTGATAAGTAACAATAATAATAAATAGATAAATTACCAATGAGTCTTAAATACAGATAATAAAAAAATAGAAGTAATTTATTATTTTTTTAGTTTTCTATAACAATAATAGAAACTTCAAAATAAGATATTCTTAAGTGAAGAATTTAGTTTAGGATTTTTACACTTTACAACATATTATAATTATACATATTATTCTTACTTTTCATTGTAATCAAATAAATTTGCCATCAGTATTCCATAATTCACAGGAAACACTCTTGCCATATAGAATACTCGTTGGATATCAACAGATGGTGACGTTGGTAATATTTTGCGTTTTATGGCCATTATGATTAATAACAATAAATTTGCCATTCCCCAACTTTTTTAATGACCCTGTACAAAAATATCCACCACGTCTTGCACATCTGTAATATCTATAACAATAAAAATAAACAATAAGTAAGCACTAATTACTGATTAGTTATCTAAGTAATGATGGAGATTTACCTATGCATAAACATATTAATTAGAGTAGGTACTAAATGTTGTCCTAGGTAGGTGGTACTAAGCTAGGTACTTACACATAATTTTAAACACTGAACACAATATTATTAAACTATATTAATTTCTACTTCCCGAATACAAGCCCATTTCGATATTGGAATTAAAAATAGGTACCTATAGGTAGTACATTTAAAAATTAAAATATAATTTATAACTATAAAATAGCAATAAGTAGTATATATTTACACGTCTATATAAGTGTATAAGGGACTATTATATGGTATACTATTTGCAAAGGGCAAACGATTAATGATATCTATTATAATTTTCTAACTTCAAAATCAATGTAAAGGTCTTTAATATACTCACGTTATTACTTTTTTCGTACACACTCCGTCTTACAAATGTACAACATAACAAAAGACTGCTTTGCGAGGGTTAGAACCACTCCCTCGGTATTTATAGTAGAATCACCAAAATTCCACAACGCATAGGCAACTACTTTATCTGTGTCGTGGTGTTTTTATTATTTGAATAACATAATTAAACATATTTAATTTAATTTAATTTAAATATCGGTTTGACAACATTGGTTTTTGTTTTCATTTAATCAACCAGACGAATTAAATGTAAACGGTTTATCACTATCATGGATGGAAAATATCTTATCAGTTAGGCTTGCAATAAACAACAAATTTCATTATCACTGGCCGCCAAATTTAAAAATATTTAAATTTTAATATCATATTATTAGATACAAATACAATTTCACAACCGACTACTGAGTATAAATGTATAATCTCAGTCTATCAGTCTACATGTCAACTTATTAAACATAAATAAACATTCTTACGATTCATTATTTATAATAACATCAATTTATAATCATATTGTGTACCTACTTAGTATATTTACCATTGGTATCCATTTATACCATTGGTATATCGTATAATGTACCTGATAGCTTTATGGTAAACTGAAATGTACAGCAGAGTATCTATAAGAATAGATGCTCTTTTTCTAACTGTTATTTCAACAGCCTACATTATGTTGGCTTATGGAAAAGCTTTTTCCAAAATCCATGTATGTTAAAATACATAGGAATCATTTTGTATGCAAAAAATAAAAATTATAATATATTAAAAATTTTTAAACTAATATTGTGTTTAAAAAACGTAAAATTAATATTATAAAATCCTTCTCACATTATTATTATAATGTTAAAATGAGAACATAATTAATAATTATATTTAAATGAATTTCTTCACACGAATCAGACATTCAGATTCTATATTTAAAAATAACAAATATATATTGTATATTATGTAGTTCGTACAGACTATGTTCTTCATAATGAAACTAAATAGGTAATAATTCATAGTACCATAGTGGCACAGTTGCATTACACTGTACGTCGATGTATAATATTTTATATTAATTAATATTTTGAAAGTAAATATTACTTACTTGCAAGTTCCAGTCTTTATTTTTTGCCCTAGACATGGTTTCTATTTTAATTTAATGATTTCATTTTTCAAACGAAAATTGAAGAATATAACATTACATTATTATATGAGATTTCTAAATTATAATTAATTATAATTTTAATATTTAGTAATCAAATGGTACGTAATGATTAATAAGGCAGAAAAGGTGACAAACGTAAAAACATGTCCTATTTACCTACTTATTATTTCTATTTTCTAATGCTGAAATTTGTTGGTGTAAATCCCTTTTCTTACCTACTCTAAAATTATAGTGGGTGGAATAAGAGTTAAGTCCAATTAACAAGTTCTACACAACACAATGAAAAGTTGTCATGATTTATTGTAATATTTAAAGAACACATTCACATCCATATTAGAATTTGAAAAATTGTATTTATTTTTGAATGAAAACGGTACATACTCACTATTCACCAGTGTCGGCCTGGCACACCAAAGGCCCATGGATCTTTTTTTTTAAAAATGTATACCTATGCGATTTTTTGCAATATGGATTATATTATAAAATTTACCTTTATTGTAATCATTAATATACTATTATATAATTAAGTAAATATAAGTTTCATGATCAATAATTATAAATTAATTGTGCATATTCACCACAATAAATAAATAAATAACCAAATATACAACAGTATAACACCAAAGATATCGAGAAGACGCGAACTATACCTAATTAGCAGTGTTGGGGAGTAACTTAACTTAAGTTACAAGTTACTGTAACGAAATTACTTTTTAAGTAATTTGATGGTAATTTAATTACATTTTATTGTAAGTAACTTATATGTAATTTAAGTTACTTTTTTGTAGTAATTTTTACTAAATTACTCGCTACTTTTTTTTTGGATTATTACATTTTTTAGAACATATTGATAATATTGTGTGTAGGTAAATATTAAAATATATCATAATAAAACTTATAAGTATTTTGATTTATAGGTAAAATTGTTTAAACTGTAATAATTTTGCTATAGCTATTGGCTATTCGACTATAAAGTGTTACTTTTAGAATGGAATTCTTATCTTTACTCTGTGTTGTATCGTCGCGGAAGGCTCATACAGCATTGTTGGAACTATCAATAAATTCGCCGGTTCGAATCTCGGTCACGGGCTGAACTTCTCTCCGGCAGACATTTGTCTGGAGAGAGAGGCCGCCATCCCTCGACCGGGCATGCTACGGGTGCCCAATTTGAAATTCTGCCAAGCTTAAACACACGTGTTTACAAAAACCTACAGTATCCTCCCCCACAGTTAAAAACCACCCAATTTCCTACGTTGCTGAGGGTTAGTTAAGAAAAAAAAAATTAATTAATAAATAAATGTGTGACTTGGCAATACGACTGATAGTAACTTACGCCCGCTGCTACTAGTTTCTGGATGGGTGACCGCCCGGATTCGTAGTTGTAAAAAACTAACACGTGTTTGCATAGATACCGTAACAACCGTAAAAACCGTAACAGCACCTTACCATACCAACCTTACCAAACACAGTTCATAATCCCGTACAACAGCTAATGACCATAGTTGCCGAGCTTAAATTCAATAAAAAAATAATAATAATAGTGTTGCAAGAAAAGTATCATCCGTTAATAATTTCATATTTTTGATTGTCATTATCTATTTAGTTTATGTATTCTTATATTGACAACATGATTATTAAGCTCCAGTGATATTTTTGAAAAAAAGTAACTTCTATTGTAATTCAGTTACTTTTTAAACTCAAAACTTTCAAAACTTTTGTTATTTCTTGTATAAATAAATAATATAGATACAAATAGATAGAAATATAATAGATATTATATATTATATCCGCATGGAGCAACTTCTCCTTTTGCCCCCCCCCCCTCTTGATGCGCCCATATGGACATGGTAAAATGTGAGTATATATTTTATTTATAATGCTTATATATCATAATAATAATAATTAATATGTTTGTGGAGATCGTGGACATTTTATTTTTCGTGAAAATGTAATAAAATCAAAAATATTTGTGTGTACCACTATAGGTACATTTTATTAATCCAGCAAAAACATTATATACCTTTATACAAATACAATAACTGTAGTACTATAGATATTAATAGGTTAACATATAAACATGTACCTATGTTGATAAAAAAAAAAATAGGGGCCCTGTCCAAATTGCCTAGGCTCGACCAGAAATTTAAGTCTGTAAGTCTGTAAAACATTATACCGTATGCACAAGTCACCACCGCAACACAGGTTCTCGAGCACGATATAGATAATTATAATATGGTCATTGGCCAATTCCTATCAATAATGAAAAAATATCTCAGATATTCCACTGTCAAATCGCTTCGATGTTGTGGCGATGTCTTATTGAAACACGTAACATCACTATGCGAGTCGCATTGGAGTTGCAAAAATATTCCTACAACTGCTAATCGGAATTCTTTGCTGACATATGTGTGATATTATCAGAGGCGTGCTCAAGGGGGGGGGGTTTCATGGTGTTTGAACCCCCCATGGTAATATATATATTGTATAATACTAATATACTATAATCAAAATTGGTCAGAGAAATATGAAATTTTCTCGAAGGAAGTATTAAAATTTTTTTTCAATATAATAAAATGTGAAACTATTCTACAATGACAACACTGAATAATCGGCGTTCATGAATTGTATCATAAGACTGAAATAGAAGTATTGTTACAATATTTAATTGTATTATTCCATGCGCTTAGTCCTCGTAATAATCTTCCACAGAACGGACATTTTCATGTCTTAAAAGATTGAAGAATTATCTACGTAGCACGATGACAGAAGTAAAATTTCAAAATTTAAACAAATAGTTAATTATAATATTTTTTTTATGTTTATATTTACAACATATTTTTTCTAGACTAGACTTAATGGATTGACAATGCTGGCCGTTCACAAGGAAGTTCCAATAACAGCTGAAGAAGTCCTTGATGAATTGACAAAAAATCCTAGAAAATTAGAATTTGTTCTTTAAAAATAGGCATGTTATGTATTTATGAATATATATATTCAATATTGTCTATGTGTATTATCTATAATAAATATGTGATAAGTATAATAAGTATATTTTATATTATTAAATAAATCTATTAAAAATTATTAAGTGACCCCCCCCCCCCCATAGAAAAATCCTGAGCACGCCTCTGGATATTGTATCCATATTTTCTCGAGACATTTTAACAATATTATAAATTAACATCTATGCGATGTTTCAATAAAACGTTGGGTTAGCTATAGGTAAATTCTGTGTAATAATTCACCGGCACGATGAGCATAACAATTGTAACATTTCAAAAAAAAAAAAGAATTCCAAAAAATCAAGATCATTTTTAAGTTTTTTGACCATAACTTATTACAAATGATGTTACATTTAATTAATTAAGTACCATCAAATTAAACTATATGAGAGTTAAAAACTTGTCAGTAGGCGGTTAAATTTGAATGTATATTTTAACAAAAAAGTAAAAAGTGTAATACCGGCCCATAATATATAAATAAATAACGATTTCTCATGTACCGATTTTCTTATTTTGTTGTAATTCAAAAACGAATAACTATAGACACATGCAATTGACACTGAATAATGTTCATATTAGTATTTTCTATACAATATACAATTTTCATAAATGTCAAAAATAATTTTTTTGTGTGTTCAAAACGTGTGAAAAATTAATACAAGGCTCTTGATATATTGTTACAACATCAGTTGAAAAATGTTAAAAACAGATAGGCACAATGTTTTTAAGCATTTGAAGTTCAAATTTTCAAATTTGAAATTTAAAAATGAAATTGATGAGGTTTAACATTTATAAAAGGATGAATTTGTATAGCTAAGTATTGAAAATTTAAAAGAACGTTCCACATAAGTAGGTTATTCTGTACCCGAAATATCTAAAAAATAAATATACATTTGGACGAAATTAGATATTTAAACGAAGAAGAAATACAAATAAAATATAAATACAAATCCCGATTCTAAATTTACTTATTATATAGGTATGACTTAACTAGGCAATATAATATGCATGTGACATTTTAAATTATTGAACCAATAAAATAAAATAATGTATTTAATAATAATTTTAAGTATACATATTTGATTAAATTACAATAATATTAATATAATAGAAAAAAGTACTTGTAAAGTATTTTCTAATACCTACTTTTAAATTGTATTTGTAAATTGTAATATAGGTACTAATAATAGTAAAGTAATATATACTTTTGAAAGACAGTATTAAATACATATTTCAAATAGGTACAAATGACACAAAGTATTTAAATACGTATTCTGAATACATTAGAAAAGTATTATTAAAACAAGAGCACTTATTTACTATTTAGCTAAATTGCTATATATGTGGTACCAATTACATGAAATAACTATGGGCTATGGATTTCTGCTGTAATTTAACATAAATATTAGATAGATTAGTGGACAAATAAGAATACCTACTTTTATGACTAAATTTGTGTACACTTTTATTTATCCACTCAGAAAATTATAAAACATGATTATGACGTATAACTTTTAGTATAAAAAGTATTTGTGGCTTGTGTATTACCGGTCGGCGGTCATGTCTGCATAGTTTTAAAATATTACACGAGTGGAATGTCAAATCAGTTAACATTCAATTGTATATTGTGCGGGTAATAAAAATATAAATTAATAGTATTAAATACAAATATAGGTACCATAACAATTCAATTATGAGTGCATTTTGGAATGTGAATTTTTTTTGATAACATAATTTCAAATTATTATTCGTTATCAACGAAGATAACGTGAAGGCATAGACATAAAGATTAATGTTCATTAATTAATGTTGTATGCATAATATAACTAACTATAGGACTAGTTATATCATGGTTGTATGATCGTTGGAGGTGGGACTAATATTATTCTGTGATACAAATTAATGTTATACCCAATATTATGGTTCATTATTTAGCAAACATGAGCATAAAAGAGTTAAACAGTTAAAGTTAAGTTGATTAAACTTTTTAAAATTTAATATTCATTAACTTAATAAATAACGAGTCACTTTTAATCAAATCCAAGTTACATTAATTTATAAATAATTAAATAATAAATATAAATTATAATAAAATGATTATTAATGATATACCTATTTTAAAAGCATTTCCTTTTTATTATTTTAAACCATACTACTGCGGCTATTTATATATATATATATAAATTAATAATAATAATAATAAGTTAATAATGTTTCCATATAACAATTAACTTAACTGAGTTGAAAAAAAATTTAGGATAACTATTACCTAACTTCAAACTTTTTTTTTTAACAATTGTTAGAAATCTTCAATTGGACTTCAAAGTTCAAACATCACCTCTGTAAATTTCAAATTGATGATATCTATGATATTATTAAAGTATAACAATTTATGCTAATTATTATATTTATAATATTTTGATGCAGATGAACGATGAATGTATTGATTTTACCATGATGAGTGTTTTTTTATTTATTTTTTATTTTTGTATCTGTCATCACGGTTTGGGGCAGTAAAACTGCTTTGATTTTTTTCAACAGTATCTTGTATGATGGGAAAGTGAATCTAGTTGGTGCTTCGGGAGTTAAAAATTCCCAATAGTTGTCAAAAGCTCCGGGAAAAAAAACATACAAATTGAGGAAAAAACAAACTACCTATAATACAAATGAATATACATTTACTACTTTTCTATGAATGTCAATAAAAATTTCTTTGTTGGGTAAAAAAATATTGAACATTTAATACAAGGCTCCTACGATATTGTTACAATGACATTTGAAAAATATTAAAAATCCTTAAACGCAGTTTTTTTATAAGCATCTAAGGTTTATATCTTGACAAAATAAGGAAAAATCACGAAAATTAACTAATTATTTTGAGTTGAGAATTCATAAAAATTTTTTTTTAAATCTAAGATTTGAAAACTTAATACAAGATTATTCATAATTTTGTCTACCTTTATCAAAAAAAAGTCGCTCTGCTGTACAGTTACAGTTACAAGTGGGTCACTGTATGCTGGCATTAAATTTGAATTTAATGATATAATATCATTGTATAAGAAAAACGATTCTGAGCGGAGACGGTAGGTCAGTGGTTAGTCTAGGTATGAGACATATTATTTTATACTTATTTATGGTATTAAAAAAAAATTGACCTATAATAGGTACATTTAGTAAATAAAAAAATAATCATATCACAATATCCATTAGGTAGTACTTATAACGCGTTAAATACATCAACAACAAACCGTGGTACTATCATAAATATATAATAGTATACCTTAGAAGTTTCAAGTACGATTAATATTATACAATCACAACAAAATAACTAAATAGTTATTCTATAGGTTTTTTAATATTTAATTTTGTCCAAATTAGAACTTAAAAAAACTATAAAAATAACTGTGTCTATGTATTTTTTGGGAACCGAATTAACTACTTACATAGAATCTTGTTTTAAATTTTCAATTCTTAGATATAAAAGTTTAACATTTTATAAATTTTTAACTACAAAATAATTATTCAATTTGAAATTTGAAAAATTTTGTCAAAATTCGATCTTTAAATGCTTATAAAAAAAAATTGTACGACTATGTTTTTTTTATATTTTGCAACTGCTATTGTAACTATATATCAGGAGCCTCGTATTCATTTTTTACACTTTTTGGCCCAACACATAAAACTTTATTGATATTCATAGAAAATAAAAATTAAAAAATTGAAATATAAAATTGCCCGTAAACAGCTGAAAACAAGTCAAAATATTTTGAAAATTTTATCAGGTGTAAGAATTGTTAAAATAAACATTCAGTGAAATTTTTATGGGTCTACAGTTATTTGTTTTTGAATTGCAACATAATAAAAAAATCGCTACACGAGAAATCGAGTGAATATCCAATGTTGTAAAATTTTGAATTTCAAACGCTCATAAAAATTTAAATTGACTTTCTTATAGACATTTTTTTTTTGATAAAGGTAGATAAACTTATAAGGAATCTTGCATTACATTTAAAAATCTTAGATTTAAAAAGAAAAATTTCTATGAATTCTCAAATCAAAATAATTTGCTAATTTTCGTTATTTTTCCATATTTTGTCAATTTTTGAACTTTAAATACCTACTTATAAAAAAATAATTGTGACTATGGATTTTTAATATTTTCAAATGTCATTGTAACAATATAGTAGGAGCCTTTTATTAAATTTTCAAGTATTTTTACTCAACAAATAAAGTTTTATTGACATTCATAGAAAAAAAAAATTAGAAAATTAGAAACTGAAAATGTCCATAAAGAAGGGAAAATCTTAATTCTAATCCAAACAATCCAATTGTATAGAATCTCAAATAGTTAATTTAATATATTATTTTATTATATTATGTATTATAAATGTTATATACATTTTAGTCTTTAGATATTCCTAAAACAGCAAATTCGACTATATTTTTTCTATATTAATCTATGCTGACGATACAGCTATGCTAGTGACTTGGTATAAAATAATATACAATCACAATATATATAGAATATATATATATATAGATTGTGTGTGATATCCGGCCGGCCGTCAAACCCTGTATTGACTATATTGGCAGAATATTCGTTAGCGTATACATTCGGGATGGGGTCACCGGGAGACATTTAAAAATGGCGTTTGACACCTATAAAGTAATTCTATTCAAATACGTCTTCCAAGTATAAAAATCAAGGGCATTAATTATTGTTTACTTTGAAACGGCCACTATAAGTATAAATTTCTTCCCTTACCTATCATATTATATTAAACGTGCGAAACGACAAGAAATATGTTAAAAAAATAATAGAAACCTTTTAAATTAACTTTTTTGTTAGCATCGTGGGGTAGACATTTTTAAAAGAAGTTGCTTAAACCAAAGATAATTTCGATAAGGTCATAAGGAAATATTATATTAGTACCTAACCTATATAGGTATAACGCTATATACTGCATTATTACTTGTGAGATACATTTAGGTAATAATATGCATGCGAGTCGCGTGAGTGCAGTACGGTATAGTATGGTAATCATAACACAATAACCATACACCTAATATTCGGTTACCAACATAGGTAAAAGCCGAACAACCGCACGAGAGAGTCCTTGGGACGATAAAATAATAAATACCTATTAGCTATTGTCGTCGGCGCGGCTCCAAAAACCGAATCAAAATGAAAAAAAAAAAATGTTTAAAAACGCCGTAATGTCTCATAATATTTTAATATTACATTGCTGCCGGGCAGAAACAATCAAATCTATCGTTTCGCCGAGTCAACAGGCCACCGTCACACAGTGGGATAAAAGTAATTTTAGCACGCCAAAATTATTTTAATACACATTTTATTATTATTATTCATTATTTTAACAAAAATCCAAATACAAAATATCTATACATGCTTAGACTGCTTATATCCAACTCTAAGTCACTATTTTCACCGGTTTCATCGGTATTTTGAACAATTTTCCTCATCTTCGGATTCAAAATCTAACAAAGATTTAACTTCTGGAGAAAGCTCATATATTTTATTTTTACATGTCTTCCGAAGGGATGAAATTAGTGGGTCGGATGACACTAACATCATTTGGAAAAGATCAATTTACAAAACAATTCCATATACGTATAGTTGGTATTTGATTCTTCATGACTTGGACCAGCTAAGAAGAAAATTAAAATTAGGATACATCGGACATTTTCGGAATACCATATGTATACAAATAAAAAGATACGTATTCATACTATAATTAAAATATCAAACTGTAAAGTTACTACGAGTTACAAAAAAGTTATATCTGTTCTTGAATTTGTAAATATTAATAAATTAGTGTTTTTTATACTGCTAAATTATACAGCTACAAATGTTTTAAAATCATGTAATTATTAAACTTACCTATTACATTGTGATCTTCCATACTTGGGTTTGAATTATTTTGCTCAATATTGATAATTTAATGTACGTATAGACACAAATGTTACACGATCGTACTTGGTTGTTCAACTGAACACAGATAACGAAAAATCGTTTTATTATTTGACTCGGTTAACGAGCTCATTATAACGGTAATGGGAACAATTAAAGATAGTGTTGATATGTAAATAAAATATCGAACAACTATACTATATAATTGTATCATAAGAATATACGTTATGAACCATTTAAATTCGGACTTTTGGCGTGCTAAAATTACTTTTATCCCACTGTGCGTCAGGGTCACGAGTTGTGTTGAAGTAAAAGTATTTTACACGTTGTTTCCGGAGGAGCGCCTAAACTTTTTAAACTTTAAAGTATAAGTAAGGACCCACAATAAAAATATATACTTACGTGCATAGGTACTACACACGCATTAATGAAACGATAATCGTTACCCGACGCGTGTCCGTGTATATTTATAGTTATTGCTCCGTCGACGCCGACAGTGCATTTTACAAAGAAACATAATAATATTAAACTATAAATCTATATTACCTATAGGAGGTACCAATATACGCATTATGCAATGGTGATAGTGGTGAAATTTGTGTGGTATAAGCGCGTGTGCATTTTCTACCGTATTTTTTTTAATTACATTATATTGACTGCTTTATTAATACAGTTTATAAAAAAAATCAGTCTCTCTAGCAGATATATTTTATGGTAAGTGTCGAGTGTACCTCTTCATTGAGTAAGTAATTTTAATGGAGGTGGAAAATTTGAATTCATTAATAAATCACATTAATTCATAATATAGGTACACGAAAAACGATTCTGAGCTGCAGAGACGGCCTATATTTCTAATTATATTTTAAGTACCTACTTACATAATATAATATTACTATAGTTGTTATTAACTAATACCCCAATATCGATGTACCGTAGAAAGGTGTAAATATATTCACAGTAAAATAGCTTAAAACTAAATATTTTTAGATTTTAATTGTGTTTAGTAAATAATATTATTGAAAAGTTTAAATTACCTAAAAATAATATTTATTCAAACAAAATAACTAAAATCGTAATTTTTTGTCAATATTTCAACTTGTTATGTCTATTTCAAGTATTTTTACTGTTCGAAATTGATAAAAAAAAAATGATATTATAAGCTATAACTTAATATGGAATCATAAAGAATAGAAAAGGGGATTGTTTGAAAAATTGTGAGAAATGTTATAACGAGTCAATGATGAGGACATGAGGTTATGCTGGACAGATAATTCGTCATATTTCTTCACTATTCGTGAGACTATATGACTATATAGTAACCACAACAGATGGACAAGGTTTTTCTTCTTGTTCTCGTAAATAAAAATCCCTGTCAAAAATCAAGATATGCATGTTTAAAGAAATAAAAATGTTGTGTAATTGCTGTTGTCGTAACTTTCAACCTTGTGAAAATAAATAATAATATATAAAATATATCATGTTATCAAAGTAAATTTTAATTTTAATTTTTATATATTATAATATACGTCATAAACATTTTAGATTCTGAGCGGAGCAAGGAAGCTAGTGGTTTTACAATGGTGTTTATTTTTTTTTTTCTTTTTTTATATCCTGTATACAAAATTTCTACCAGAAGGAGTGCTTTGATTTCAACATAAAGTACCTTATCTTTTAGCAAATTGGACCAAGATGGTACTTTAGAGAGGTCATTTTTCGATTTTCTCAATAGTTATTTAATGCCACGGGAAAAAGTACTGAAAAATTACGAAAAACCGCTTAAAATGGGATTTTAATTTCTAACAATTTGTTTATCACCGTAGTAACGAATAAAAAAAATAATAATAAAATAAATAAAATAATTAATGACAATATAAAATATACAGACTGACAAACCGTCTCCGTTCAGAATCGTTTTTCTTATACAATGATATTATATCATTGAATTCAAGTTTAATACAATCCATTAAACAATGACCAACTTGTAACCTACTGTACAGCTGAGCGACATCCACTTACCTGCCTTTTTTTTTTATTATTTTATGTAATGAAGTAATAATTTTTGTATTGAATAAATAATTTTAGAAAAATTATGACTAATAAAAAATGCGCCTATATTATTATAATTGATAAAAAAATAATATTTAAGAATGGGGAAAGTAGGTATACGTTTTCTGCTGTACATCGTGTATCTATTCATTGAGTAAGTCACTGTAATGTATCAAGTATTCAAGTATGTGTTAATTTTAATCATTTCAAACGAAAAACGATTCTGAACTAAAACGGTGGTCCATTATATTATTAACTACCTATTAAGTATATTTTATGAATTTATATTGCTATTAGAGTATTCTACTATTAGTAACATGGTATACCCTATAGGTTGAGTTTTTGACGAAAAAAATGCATTTAAAAATATCATTGTGTATTTGTGTGAAATATAAAATATAAGAACGTACTTAAAAGTTTTATGTCCCCATGAATAAAATGTTTGAATTACAACAAAATAACTAAAATCATTATTCTTTGTTTAAATATTTAAAATTTTGTGAAATTTGAAAATGAAATGTCTATTACACAAAATCGTGATTAGGATATACCTTTTTTTTTTAAAACTTTTTCGGTTTCAGTAATAACTACTTGTGATGAACCTTAAATTAAATTTTAAAACTTTAGTTAAATAAAATATTTTATACATTTTTACTTACAAAATAGTTTGCAAAATTTCAAAAATTGAACTTTAAAGGCTTATTAAAAATAAATGAGCGTATAAATTATAATTATAATATTTTTAATTTCTATAAGCAAAACTTATGTACCAACTTATAAGTAGGTATTAAATTTCCAAGTTTTTTTACAAAGAATAACAATTTTTATAAATAATCATACAAAAAATTTTAAAAATTAGAAAATTTAAAATGCTTATAGGTAAATAGCTTCAAAATATTTATGTGAACAATTTGAAAAACAAAAACAGCGTAAAAACAAGAATAGGTGTATTACCTATACGAAAAAAATACTAAATTCATTAAGACTATGAAAGTATGTAAATTATATTTATATCCCATAAATATTATACATAAGGAGTTTGAAATTATATAAAAATAAGGGTAGGTAATGAAATTTTTCGCAAATATTGTCACACTATATATGTATGTTTTACTTAAGCAATGCTGTTTGTAGGCATTTTAAATTTCAAGTGTTGATAAAAATTGTTATTTTAATGAAATTACCTACATAATATTGTCTACCATTTTTTACTAACAAATAAACAAAAATTGTAAAAAAAAAAAAAAAATATACGACAAGGAAAACGGTCACCCATCCAATTACGTAGCATAAAAAACCGCTGGCTGAGCCGGAGGAAGCTTGATAGAATCCCACGACCGCCAGAAGTTGTCCTTTCGGTAATGGTAGGTGAAAGAAATAGGTTACTTAAGTTAAAATTTTATCTTTATGGTAGCAAAATAATTTAAATAGATACTTTCTTAATTTTAAGGAATTTCTTTCTCTGTTTGTTTGTTATTTTTACCCGATTATATTGAAAATTACTGGAAAGGTTAACCCCCAACCATATCTTTGAACTTCAAATATATCTATAAAAAAGTATGATAATATTCCTTGTAGATTTTTAGATTTCAGTAATAAACTAATAAATAACTACTTACCTTTGAGGAACTTTGTTGTTGGCCACGTGCGCACTAATGCTAAGTTAACGCCGGCAGCCTCACCTCAACTGGACGTTCCCAGGTGAACACAACAAGTTTCTAAAATAAATAGACCTTTAATTATATTGCTATAATATTGGTTTATATTATGGTGACACAATGTAAATAATTAATGACAAAGGGGGTACAATCATTGAACCACTCCGGAACAGGCTGGTGTCTGCTGAACTGCTGTATGGCTGATCTGCCGTCTGGGTAGCTGAACTGCTGTGTGGTCGGTGTGACCGTCGGTGTAACTGACTGCAAGTATGGCCGAACTGCCGTCAGGGTAGCTGAGCTGCTGTATGGCTGATCTGCCGTGTCTAGCTTTTGGGTGCGAGACGGATGCGAACGGATACAAAAACAAAATCATCGAAGACTTACTTTTCGTTTGTACCAAAACGTGGTTTTGCTCGTTCAAACTAAAGTCGGGATGAACTACTCGAACAAACCAATTCGGAACGAAAAACAGAAGTGATGGCGACGGAGTCTCGCCGGCCGAACATCAACGGCCTAACGGGCAACCGACTAGTCTCGTCAGCTGTAAGCAGTGCTGGCAACTTCACGGGCCAAAGTGGCGCGTAGTAACGTACAATTTCAAATGTCGATGGTGCTCGAACATTTGTATTTAATTTTCAAGTCTTACTAGATATGAGTAATTTGATGGATAATTTCTTGAAAATTTCAACTTTCTACGGTTATTCGTTTTTGAATGACAACAGAATAAAAAAAGCGTTAGGCAATAATTCGTTTTTTACGCCTAAATATTTAATTTCATCAACATTTAAACTTCAAACGCTCATAAAAAAATATATTTACGGCCTTACAAAAATACAGTAATTTTTCCGAAAATATTGCATTAATTTTTTATATTAATACCTATATTATTCATATTTTATTACTATAATAGTCTATATTTATATCGTATATTTTTGTTATTAACTTTTCAGTTAACACATATTATGTTTTCCGAACTATTTTTACTCGAAAGAGCGTCTAATAGAGATTCAAAATATCTACTACCCAAGTGCGGCACGTGGGGGACTTGAGCTCCAAAAAAAAATACGATTTATAAATTATACATTGTCTACGATACTACCAGATTTCAGCTGCGCGCTGTACTTAGGAGCACTTTTTGGCATGAACACAAAAAATTATATTTTCAGAACTATTTTTACTCGAAAGAGCGTCTAATAGAGATTCAAAATATCTACTACCCAAGTGCGGCACGTGGGGGTATTGAGCTCCAAAAAAAAAATACGATTTATAAATTATACATTATCTACGATACTACTAGATTTCAGCTGCGCTTGTACTTAGGAGCACTTTTTTGGCATGAAAACTAAAAATTATGTTTTTCGAACTATTTTTACTCGAAAGAGCGTCTAATAGAGATTCAAAATATCTACTACCCAAGTGCGGCACGTGGGGTACTTGAGCTCCAGAAAAATAAATGTGTATACATACATTCCGATTTCTCCGATTTACGGGCGAAGCGGATGCGCGCTGTACTTATTAGCCCCCTTTTGGCATGAACACTAAAAATTATGTTTTCAGAACTATTTTTACTCGAAAGAGCGTCTAATAGAGATTCAAAATATCTACTACCCAAGTGCGGCACGTGGGGGACTTGAGCTCCAAAAAAAAATACGATTTCTAAATTATACATTGTCTACGATACTACCAGATTTCAGCTGCGCGTTGTACTTAGGAACACTTTTTTGGCATGAACACTAAAAATTATGTTTTCCCAACTATTTTTACTCGAAAAAGCGTCTAATAGAGATTCAAAATATCTACTACCCAAGTGCGGCACGTGGGGGTATTGAGCTACAAAAAAAAAATACGATTTATAAATTATACATTATCTACGATACTACTAGATTTCAGCTGCGCTTGTACTTAGGAGCACTTTTTTGGCATGAACACTAAAAATTATATTTTTAGAACTATTTTTACTCGAAAGAGCGT
Organism: Macrosiphum euphorbiae; assembly: GCA_949089665.1. Taxonomy (NCBI): domain Eukaryota; kingdom Metazoa; phylum Arthropoda; class Insecta; order Hemiptera; family Aphididae; genus Macrosiphum; species Macrosiphum euphorbiae. The sequence goes on along the minus strand of CARXXK010001050.1, from coordinate 87,273 downwards.
CTAATAGAGATTCCAAATATCTACTACCCAAGTGCGGCACGTGGGGGACTTGAGCTCCAAAAAAAAATACGATTTCTAAATTATACATTATCTACGATACTACTAGATTTCAGCTGCGCTTGTACTTAGGAGCACTTTTTTGGCATGAACACTAGAAATTATGTTTTCAGAACTATTTTTACTCGAAAGAGCGTCTAATAGAGATTCAAAATATCTACTACCCAAGTGCGGCACGTGGGGGACTTGAGCTCCAGAAAAATAAATGTGTATACAATATACATACAATCCGATTTCTCCGATTTACGGGCGAAGCGGATGCGCGCTGTACTTAGGAGCCTGCTTTGGCATGAACACTAAAAATTATGTTTTCCGAACTATTTTTACTCGAATGAGCGTCTAATAGAGATTCAAAATATCTACTACCCAAGTGCGGCACGTGGGGGACTTGAGCTCCAAAAAAAAATACGATTTCTAAATTATACATTGTCTACGATACTACCAGATTTCAGATGCGCGCTGTTCTTAGGAACACTTTTTTGGCATGAAAACTAAAAATTATGTTTTCTGAACTATTTTTACTCGAAAGAGCGTCTAATAGAGATTCAAAATATCTACTACCCAAGTGCGGCACGTGGGGGACTTGAGCTCCAGAAAAATAAATGTGTATACAATATACATACAATCCGATTTCTCCGATTTACGGGCGAAGCGGATGCGCGCTGTACTTAGGAGCCTGCTTTGGCATGAACACTAAAAATTATGTTTTCCGAACTATTTTTACTCGAAAGAGCGTCTAATAGAGATTCAAAATATCTACTACCCAAGTGCGGCACGTGGGGGACTTGATCTCCAGAAAAATAAATGTGTATACATACAATCTGGTTTCTCCGATTTACGGGCGAAACGGATGCGCGCTGTACTTAGGAGCACTTTTTTGGCATGAACACTAAAAATTATGTTTTCCGAACTATTTTTACTCGAAAGAGCGTCTAATAGAGATTCAAAATATCTACTACCCAAGTGCGGCACGTGGGGGACTTGAGCTCCAAAAAAAAATATGATTAATAAATTATACATTGTCTACGATACTACCAGATTTCAGATGCGCGCTGTTCTTAGGAACACTTTTTTGGCATGAAAACTAAAAATTATGTTTTCCGAACTATTTTTACTCGAAAGAGCGTCTAATAGAGATTCAAAATATCTACTACCCAAGTGCGGCACGTGGGGGACTTGAGCTCCAGAAAAATAAATGTGTATACAATATACATACAATCCGATTTCTCCGATTTACGGGCGAAGCGGATGCGCGCTGTACTTAGGAGCCCGCTTTGGCATGAACACTAAAAATTATGTTTTTAGAACTATTTTTACTCGAAAGAGCGTTTAATAGAGATTCAAAATATCTACTACCCAAGTACGGCACGTGGGGGACTTGAGCTCCAAAAAAAAATACGATTTCTAAATTATACATTGTCTACGATACTACCAGATTTCAGCTGCGCGCTGTACTTAGGAACACTTTTTTGGCATGAACACTAAAAATTATGTTTTCCCAACTATTTTTACTCGAATAGCGTCTAATAGAGATTCAAAATATCTACTACCCAAGTGCGGCACGTGGGGGACTTGAGCTCCAGAAAAATAAATGTGTATACATACAATCTGGTTTCTCCGATTTACGGGCGAAACGGATGCGCGCTGTACTTAGGAGCACTTTTTTGGCATGAACACTAAAAATTATGTTTTCCGAACTATTTTTACTCGAAAGAGCGTCTAATAGAGATTCAAAATATCTACTACCCAAGTGCGGCACGTGGGGGACTTGAGCTCCAAAAAAAAATATGATTAATAAATTATACATTGTCTACGATACTACCAGATTTCAGCTGCGCGTTGTACTTAGGAACACTTTTTTGGCATGAACACTAAAAATTATGTTTTCCGAACTATTTTTACTCGAAAGAGCGTCTAATAGAGATTCAAAATATCTACTACCCAAGTGCGGCACGTGGGGGACTTGAGCTCCAGAAAAATAAATGTGTATACATACAATCCGATTTCTCCGATTTACGGGCGAAACGGATGAGCGCTGTACTTAGGAGCACTTTTTTGGCATGAACACTAAAAATTATGTTTTCTGAACTATTTTTACTCGAAAGAGCGTTTAATAGAGATTCAATATATCTACTACCCAAGTGCGGCACGTGGGGGACTTGAGCTCCAAAAAAAAATACGATTTCTAAATTATACATTGTCTACGATACTACCAGATTTCAGATGCGCGCTGTACTTAGGAACACTTTTTTGGCATGAACACTAAAAATTATGTTTTCCAAACCATTTTTAATCGAAAGGGCAACCGACGTAGATTCAAAATTTGTATTTTTTGGAGGGGGCAATCGGTGAACTTGGGCTCTAGAAAAATAAAACTTTACTTTATTAGTAGTCTGTGTCGTTGTACATCCTGATAATTTATTAGAAAATTCAACCTTTTATTGGATTATACATTAATCATATTATACAATTAAAAAATTTAAAGTACCTACGCAAGAGTTAATAACACGGCATTATTCAATGAAAAGCAAATAACGATATTTTTTTCTATATATTATGCAGTTATATACCTGTTTAAATATAAACTGAATGATGACTAAGTAGTTGGTTCTCTACCCATTTCTGGTTATTATGCTAAAATTTATATTTAATGGTAAAATAATTTAACAGATACAAATATTAAATATTCTATAAGACTATAACTTTATACATTTATTCATTGTAATTTAAAATATCAATTAAATTATGTATATTGAATTATAGAAAAATATTAAAATACATAAATAGCATTACAAAATGAAATTTATCCATTTTATATAAACAAACATATTTTAGTCTTTAATAGTTTAATTATTAGTTTACATTTTAATACTAACTAATCCTTAAGTTTATATTTACAATATGGGATTAGAACTTTTACACAGTCCAATAAATATGTATGCTGTATATCTATTTAATTTCTAAATTAGAAACAATATTTAATTACAAAACGTGTATTCCTTATTTTTAACATCAAATAACAACTATTAACATTAAAAATACAACAAAACAATTATAATTTAAGATGTATGTGTGTGTATCACCTCTAAATAAACATACAGATTTTAGTTATAAGTTTATGTAGGTATATATAATTATAATACAATTAATCTCAATTGGCATAGTAGCCAGTTGGTACATAATAATAATAATATAATATAGGCTATTGCTGATATCATACAACTACGAAATATAATTATAAATATAAATAAGTATACATATATTTGTTTTTCTTATGCATTATATTACAAATTTGTTTTGACATTAGAAAGAGTAAAACTGGAAACCATGTAGGTTTAATAATAATTATTATAAAATACTCAAAATATAATACGTTATTTTATAATTGTTATAATATAATGTATAATGCAATATATAATGTATGTATATAATATAATTGTATTGTGGAGAACGTGAGAGAGGTTTTCCCTCACGTATTCAAAAAATAATTAAAAAAGGTTTAATTAAAAAAAAATTTTGATTAAATAATTGAAAAAATATTATTAAAAAAAAAAAATTATAAAAAAATATTAGAAATTACAACATAGGTATAAAAAATTCAGCAATTCCTGGAAAAAAGAAACAAATAGATTAAAATCTTAGGTTTAGAACTTTATTTTTATCCATCCTTAACTAAAATTATATTTAAATATTTTTTTACGCCATTGTAACGGGGTTAGGGAACCTGTTATATTTAAATAATTCAGTGAGGGTTTTCAGAGCCCTATGAATTATATTTTTACCGTAACTCGGGAGCTTCAGGAAAGTTTAGTCAAATATCAAGTTGAATAGAATATATTTATTATCACACAACAATTACACGATATTCTTAGACTACATACACAATATCCTTACACAATAATTATTCAATACGGATACTTATAAACTACTTAAATATCGAAAGACTTACTTACAGCATCGTCCTCCGGAGTTCGTTGATTAGCGGGCAGCTGTACTGGTCCCAGAACTAACCAACTTAACATTATGTGTCTCTTTTATACTATATCATAATGTGTACATATATGTGTACCCGGATGACTATACTGTGCAAGCCTTCTTCCTTATTATTATCTACATCTATACTTGCTTATTATTTATACTTAACTATATACCATGTAACGGCCTCACACATATGTGATCCGCTACACCATCACACCTATTTTGAACCCTAAAATGTCAGGTTTTGCACAGACAAAAAGTTTTATCGGAACTCGTAAGTCATTAGTCGCGATCTTACGAGTATCACTACGCCGACTTGGTAATCGCGTTATTGGTTTGACGCCTTATCGGTTGTAATATTTTATCTATGTTTGGTATGTTTTAGCCTTTTAGATATTGATTTGGGAACGTTTAGTACCTACTGCAGTTGCGAATTTGTAAACGTATCGCTATGTAAGCCCGTGTATGTGTTAGTGTTTGGTTTTTAATTTTAATTCAATTTCATAAGTGAAAATGTAAAGTGCCTGCCTAATATCTGAAATTGTTGACGACATATTAAGAGCTTATAGGATAAGTTTCATAGCATATTTTTGAGAAAAATGTATTTAATGATTACTACATAATATAAATTAGAATAAAGTCAATAAACTGTAAGTACATAAATTCAAAGTAAATTATAGAAATACATTCCGTATTTTTAATACATTATTTTTGTATTTTAATGATGGAATATGTAGTATCAAGTATATACCAATATGTATAATATATTAATATCTTAGTCGTTTTTTTTAACATTAAAGTAATTTTACCTATTATCTCGTTGGTTATTAGCTAGGTAGTTATGAATGTATGCAATATAAAAAACGTGAAAATACCTATAGGCTATAATTTGCTTTTATAGTTGAATTAATAAAAGTTAACTAGTTTACCCAAATATTTCAAAAACTACATAGCAGTGTTGGAAAATACGTGGAAAATCAATTTAGAATAACAGCTAGGATGTGTAAAATAGAGATAATAATTCGTTTAGCACCATAATTGATACAGCTTTATTTTTTCGAAACGTGTAACACATTAACCTATGATATATTATAAACGTCGACAATTGTTTTTGGGGTAGGGGGTGTGGTGGTTAGATTTTAAATACACTAAATACAGTATGGTTAAGTAAGCGGCTTTTTAAACAAAAAAAAACAAATTTTAAACATGTTAAGAAACGTTTGAAACGCTATTTTAACGCTATTTCAACAAAAATTTACTAAACGTATTGCTTTAAACACACGTTTTTTGATGATACTTATAATATGTATTTCAATCGTTTAAAACAAAATAAATAAGTTATTTTTATATTGAAACGTGTTTTCAACAAAACAACCCTTTACCCTGGGTGAATCATGCGTAGGTAGCGTAAACTATTTATATTAACATTGCGGATTACGAAGTGTTCATTGAAGTTTACATAATGTAAAATAAATATTAATTTTAAATCATTTGTCCAGGTACTTACACTTTTTAGGACAATACTGCCGTGTATGGGCAAATTTTTTGCAATTATGACACATAATGATGGTTTGACGTCCACGTGCCCATCCACGTGCCCGTCCACGAGTATAATTTGCATTGCTCCACGAAGGTCCTGGCGTGGGTTGCGTGGGTGGACTTGCACTCTGTGTGAGATGCATTTCCCTGGCACCCCCACTTCCGAATTTTGGATTCAAACCAAGGGCTTTCGTTTGTGCTACGTTTGTGCTGGATTGTGCTCGAATTTCATCGTTTGTGCTGCAACCCTTAAGGAGTTATAAGCGATAACGATTGGGGGTGCCAGCGAAACGACTGCACCCCCACCTCAGAATTTCGGATTCAAACCAAGGGCTATCGTTTGTGCTACGTTTGTGCTGGATTGTGCTCGAATTTCATCGTTTGTGCTGCAACCCTTAAAGAGTTATAAGGGATAATGATTGGGGGTGCCAGCGAAACGACTGCACCCCCACCTCACAATTTTAAAATTTAAATTACACCATTCGTTTGTGCTGGTTTGTGCTCGAGTTTCATCGTTTGTGCTGCAAACCCTAATGAGCTAGAACGGATCTTTAGTGGGGGTGCCAGCGAAATGGCTGCACCCCCACCTCCAAATTTTCAAATTTAAATTATGCCATTCGTTTGTGCTACGTTTGTGCTGGATTGTGCTCGAGTTTCATCGTTTGTGCTGCAAACCCTAATTAACTACAGGGGATCATTAGTGGTAGGGGGTGGTATGGAGCCATAATGCAGCCCCGATTCAAAATATTGGATCTCCAAATGAGCCAATCTTTAGTAGTTTGCTACTGATATCCTGTACCACTTTTTCGACGTCAGTACTCTACTACTTACGGAGTTATCCTTATAAATTTAATTAGGGGGTTGTAAAGACGTGCCGACACCCCCCATATTGAATTGTTTGGTCCAAATCAGTCCCATTGGTTTTGACTAAGTAAGTGCTTATTTGTACTCTTTGTCCCATCGTTATTATTATTAACTAGTAAAAAAAGTTAGGTATAAGCCTTTCTTACAAGGGGATGATCTGGAATCCTAAAACGAGGACAGGTGGACTACAGCCCACAGAGTTTTATCGGAAATTGCTTGAGGTTGGTTGGTAAAAGTAATCAAAAGGTGTCCATAGGTGTCTCGTAGTTTTTAGGTTCAAATAACTTACTTGCATGAGTTTGATTATAAAATTTACGTGATCGTAATTATTGTAAAAATCAAAATTCTCAAATATACGTTTTTATCTTGCAAAACTATTAGAAATAACTAAATGGCGTATATGGATCATTTTCACTTTTACTGAAAAAATTCGTATCCCTAACTGTTAAATCAAAAACCAAAACGAAAACATTTTTAAAAAAGTTAACCAAGGAAATACGTAATACGCTTGATTAAACAACTCAAAAATCAAAATAGACCTTAAAATGTAGTAAAACACTTGGTTAAAGATTGGTTTAGACTAAGTTAGTGCTTATTTGTACTCTTTGTCCCATCGTTATTATTTCTTTGCTCATAAAAAAATTATAAGCCTTCCTTACGAGGGGATGCAGGCTATATACCTGGTATCCAGGTCTGAAGCTATCTATGTATTTTAATTTTACCCTGATACCTGAGTTATGGGGTTTTATCGACTCCGCCGTTTTAATATCAATTCCGCCGGCTATCGATTCCGCCGGATTTTTGTTTATATTGATTCCGCCAGTTATTTATTTATGTTGATTCATCCGACTGTTTATTAAACAATAACCAAAGTGGCAAAGTATCATATTATACAGAATTGTTTTTAATTAACAGTATAGGTTAGGGTACACTTAGTCATCTTCATGTCAAGATCAACATACGTTTTTAAGGTGCACTTTTTATTGACACATTGCCATTTATTAGCGTCTAAGTATTTAAAATACCTACCTACGCTTTGTTATAAAATTTAAATTTTTTATATAAGATTAATTGATTTTTCCGTTCACTATAAACAATTTCAAAATTAATTTTGACACCGTGTAACACAAGACGCGCACAAGACTACAACGGTCACTAAATGTCTATTATTTGAACACTGCAGAACATAGTGATCAATATATTTTAAGATCATGAATTATGATCGATAAGACTTGTACTTATTTTTATTGTATGTAGGTGTATATAGGTACCTACATGAAATAAAATATATTTTTTTTCATAAACCTTTTATAGATTATATTGATTAAGATATAAAAACTGTTGTCCGTTGCGATAATACGCGATTTCCACTGGAATAAATATAGCTGTGTACCTATAGTATTATGTTATAGATACAGTTGAACAGTTTGAAGTTCAATTTATATGTTCATTGTTCGTGTATTATTCTACTTCAACTTATTTTGTTACGATTTAAATACAAATTACAGTAAGTTATAGTGTGTACCTACTAATGAAATGAAATATATTTTAACATAAATGTAAACATTTCTTTTAAATGTTTTTATTACTGTTGAAAGTAAAAAAGTTCGGAGTAATCGAAAACCGGCGGAATCAATATGTAAAAAAGTTCGGCGGAGTTGATACGCGGCGCAATCGATAGATTTTTTACAGGTAAAAAGGTAATTTCGGCGCAATCGATATAAGCCCCTGAGTTATAACTTACAAAAATTGTAATACAAGTTACAACTCACAATTCATTGTTTTTTAATATTATTGGATTTTTAATCATCATCAATGTATTCTAACTTTGTATTAACTTAATACTGTTTGTTGAATAATTTGGCTGGATTACCTACGTAATAGTATAATAAATATTATTTAAACATTTTTTTATTTTTTTTTTGATACAGTTTCTGGTGATAAAAATTATAAAAAAATAATCATTGTACGTATACATAATATAGGCTGCCTATATTATTCACAAAAAGCTTACATGGGTGACTATAAGGTACCTATATATCATTATGTAGACAGTTGTAGACACTATACAATATAGGTACTTACTGGCTATCAATTCTCATACGATTTTACTTCATTAACCATATCCACACTAACTTATTTCCTATTCGTCCAATCTGGCCTAATAAGTTAAAAAATCTACATAAAACATAAAAATTTAGGTAGGTAGTAGGTGCCTCATTTTCCTAAAACTCATATGTAAATTTATGAGATTTTTACTCAATAATACTTAACCATAGACGACTGAATTCAAAAACAGTATCTATTTGTTTCATATTTTTTTGAGTTTTTATTAATTTGCTTGTTTATATTTTTCAACGGTTTCTAATTGGATTCATTTTTATATAGGTAAATATGATTTATTAATGTTTTTACTTTTTAGCGAAACCTCTTACTTTTTAGTCTCGAATAAATTAAATCTGGAAACTTTGGGTTTTACAATATTGCCATGATTATGTAAGTAAACTAAAAACACCTTATAGCAGCAAAAATAATAACTATATTGATTTTAAGTATTATTATCGAAAATACTTTTAAAAATATTTATTATAAGATTTTACATTCATTAAAAAATACACAATATAAGGCTTACAGCCTCTATTAAGTTTAGCGGTCAGGGACATTGGAAAATCGGCAATTTAGAACTTTCGACGCCCTAAATACGGGGAAAAAACGGCTCCTACGGGCACGATACAAGTTACCGAATTTGATCATCGACTTCTAATCTACCCAAATCTTGAGTTTCAGAAACTTGTTACAAAAACTAAACGTTTTCCAAAATACACAAGGGGAGGATTCGAGGACCCCCCCCGACTCTGGGAGTACATTTTAGAGGGGCCTAAACCGAAACGTTTGGTGAAGAAACAGTCCCCTTAAGTTGAACCTGGCCGAGAATTACTTAGCTCAAAAAATTATATTACTATTATCATATTAAAAATAATATTAAATTGTCGTGAGCCAAAACAAAATGCTTCTAATGTGAGACAAATGTATGGGTTGAAAAATGAAACTAAAAACGCTTCCCCTGTCTCAAGTATATTCACATTTTATTACGATTATGTGGATTTTAAAATCAAACTCCTACAGTTAAGTTATTGGAACCACAAAACTACGAGAAATAATTAATGGACACTCATGGCCTATGGGCTATGGATCATTTTTACCTTTCGGCCACAAGCAATTTCCGATAAAACTGTAGGGGCTGTCTTCGTTTTAGGCATTACAGAGCCTGCATCCCCTCGTAAGGAAGGCTTATAATTTTTTTATGAGCAAAGAAATAATAACGATGGGACAAAGAGTACAAATAAGCACTAACTTAGTCTAAACCAATCTTTAACCAAGTGTTTTACTACATTTTAAGGTCTATTTTGATTTTTGAGTTGTTTAATCAAGCGTATTACGTATTTCCTTGGTTAACTTTTTTAAAAATGTTTTCGTTTTGGTTTTTGATTTAACAGTTAGGGATACGAATTTTTTCAGTAAAAGTGAAAATGATCCATATACGCCATTTAGTTATTTCTAATAGTTTTGCAAGATAAAAACGTATATTTGAGAATTTTGATTTTTACAATAATTACGATCACGTAAATTTTATAATCAAACTCATGCAAGTAAGTTATTTGAACCTAAAAACTACGAGACACCTATGGACACCTTTTGATTACTTTTACCAACCAACCTCAAGCAATTTCCGATAAAACTCTGTGGGCTGTAGTCCACCTGTCCTCGTTTTAGGATTCCAGATCATCCCCTTGTAAGAAAGGCTTATACCTAACTTTTTTTACTAGTTAATAATAATAACGATGGGACAAAGAGTACAAATAAGCACTTACTTAGTCAAAACCAATGGGACTGATTTGGACCAAACAATTCAATATGGGGGGTGTCGGCACGTCTTTACAACCCCCTAATTAAATTTATAAGGATAACTCCGTAAGTAGTAGAGTACTGACGTCGAAAAAGTGGTACAGGATATCAGTAGCAAACTACTAAAGATTGGCTCATTTGGAGATCCAATATTTTGAATCGGGGCTGCATTATGGCTCCATACCACCCCCTCCCACTAATGATCCCCTGTAGTTAATTAGGGTTTGCAGCACAAACGATGAAACTCGAGCACAAACCAGCACAAACGAATGGTGTAATTTAAATTTTAAAATTGTGAGGTGGGGGTGCAGTCGTTTCGCTGGCACCCCCAATCATTATCCCTTATAACTCTTTAAGGGTTGCAGCACAAACGATGAAATTCGAGCACAATCCAGCACAAACGTAGCACAAACGATAGCCCTTGGTTTGAATCCGAAATTCTGAGGTGGGGGTGCAGTCGTTTCGCTGGCACCCCCAATCGTTATCGCTTATAACTCCTTAAGGGTTGCAGCACAAACGATGAAATTCGAGCACAATCCAGCACAAACGTAGCACAAACGAAAGCCCTTGGTTTGAATCCAAAATTCGGAAGTGGGGGTGCCAGGGAAATGCACCTCTCTGTGTGGCCATTTGTACTACATTGTAATAATAATATAACATTTTTATTTTTATTTTTTAGCTAAATGTTATTACTTATACAATTAAGGACCATTCTTACAATGCCCAGTTAAGTGTCAGTCAACGAAAACCGGCTGATAACAAATTTTTTAACGGCAGAATTCCGCTGGTTCAGTGTCCGTTAACTTTAACCGGATATTGTAAGAACGGCCCTAAGTTTCTAAAATATTATACTGTTGAAACTAACCGACTGATACAATTGATGAGACAGTGTGCCCCAATGCATTTAACGCGTTCGAATAAATGTCCGTGGGTTCACCATATCGGCCGTGTTCACGTAATCGGCCACGTCCACCACGTCCACCACGACCACCACGTCCATGGTACTCACCGCCGCGCCCACGTACAATACTGACTTGGCTACGGCCAGGCGTAGACGACATGGGCGAGGGCCGGTGATGTGCCCTGCCTCGAGGCCATTTTCCGGTTGTCATTGATCTTCGAAAGTTTATAAATTAGTGAAAATTAATACCAAACATCATAGAATAATAAAAAGTCATTCGATGAATAATTAACTTACAGATTTGGATCACAAATGACGATTTGGAAGTTTTGTGCATTGTCAGCCAGCTTGGACCTAACCAATGCACAAAACCCCGTATAATACTCCATTTCTGACTTTGGATATACCCAAATCGACGAACGGAGCCCCAATGTTAATGTTTCGTCGATTTGGGTTTCCAAAGTCCTAAAATAACTGTCGTCTTCACCTTTCAACCATATTACGAAATTGTTGGTTGCTGCAAATGTGGCCATAACTTGGCCCTTTCTTAGGGAAGCCCAAAATCCGTTGGAAATTAATCTGTATTAAAAAATTGAAACAAACATTTTAGTTGCATGTAGACCAGTAGGTATAGACGGAATTTAAAAATTTAAATTAAAAATAACATAAAAATATTTAAATTTAAATTACTGTCTTCAAGTCAAAATGTGTTAAACATCTGTCCAACGTCGAATTTGTACTGGCGCTGCTAATATCAACAGGTAGTATAAATAATTCCCTGGTATCTGGGGCATTGTTGGTGGCACAAAATACCCGGCTTTCCACCCGCAGAGGCGCCACTCTATGTGTTCGTATTTCAGGCTATATAAATTACATTTATGATTAAATAGTGAATTCATTTTCCAACAAATTATTTACGATGAATACAAAATAAAAAAAATAATAAAAAAATCTTACGTATTCGGGATCGCATACTGTGATATACATCTCTTGGCTGAACGTGGCTGAAAGCAGACCACGCACCTGATACAAATCCAGCCGATCCAAATTGCACCCAAGCTTTGGGATGATTAATCGATTTATTCTTAAATCGATTAATCGATCCCGCAACTGGTTCAACGAATCGGCCAGAGATTGGAGAGTCGGCTTATGGTGGAATAAGACCTTTGTGACAAGGTAAAATACACACAATTTACCTCCCTCGTCACTCCGAGGTAATTCCGCCACACCACCGACCCGGACCTTTTGGTCCATCAGGGCTCCGAGGGCTCCGTACTTCAGCCTGCAATTTAAATTGAATTAAATATTTTTTTTAATATAAATCAAAAATTAATACCCTAGGTATTTGAAAATTTCACAAAACGCATTATACACAGCTATGCGAGTTTCTCAGTTTTTTTATTAATATTTTTAAATAATACTACATATTATACAGATTTTGTGCAGTTTATTTCAGCACATTACAAAATGTTTAAAACATATCAGATAAATATGTAAATTAAAAACTATAATTACTTGAGTATGTTCGTATTTTTGGAAAATAAAGTTATGAAATGAAGCTATAAATGTACTTACTTGAAGTTTACGGCAATACCACTTCCCATCTGGAAGTCCTCGGAGACGCAATGCGCCGTGGCCAACTTTTCACCCACCTTCAGTGCCGCCGATGCCGCCTCAATTTCGGCAAACAATTCTCTCTCCGATAAATTAATAATAGCCATGCTGAAAAGTTAAGGAACATAATATTATCGTGTAATAATTCTTAAAATTTCACAAAGTTATGTAACAAATAATGCAATTAATCAATCAAAACCTTAGTCAAGAAATACAATTTTTTAAATATTTAAATTTTAAATTTTAAATGTGCTAAATATTAGCATTGTAAAATTTCAAAATACTTACACGTATAATGTTTTATGTTTGTAGATAAGTATTATAGGTGGTTAAAAAAATGAACAGTATATATTTAAGATTTAGGTACTAGCTGCAGTGTAAAAGTCAAGACTGTAAAGGCGTTCAAATATTTGTTGTACGGTATTTTATAGACTTTGACTTGATCACTCCCTACTCTCACTCTTCTGACATAGGTGTACACTGTACAGTGTACATGGTACATCACTGCACTTGGACTGTCAGACAGCTCATTGGTCGGCAGCTGGCACAAAATATCAGATAATAAAAATAATATAAAGATTAATGAGAGTAGATGATGGAACTATTGGAAAATACGTATACCTAGTTACATTAAAATGTAATATACCTACTTTTTTTTATACCTTTTCAGAAAATAACTTTTAAATTCGATATTTGGTAGGTTATTTATAAGTTATAACAAATATATAGGCGCATAATCATTATTTTAAAAGTGTCAAAAAATTAATTTACACTTTCATCTAATTTACGCAAGCAAGGATTATATATTATGATATAATCGTAGATTGTCATTTGTCGATATAAATTATATAAAATAATATTTATTCATTTAGGGCCTGGAATTATATGGACTTAATACTATCGGAATATATGTATAGGTAAGTAATATATACACATTTAATAATAAATAGCACAACCTAAAGTGATATACCTAATATAAAGTACCTAATATGTTTAATTTTTATAATATCTACATACGTCATACACATTAATACATTATACATGTATGCAAGATTCCTAATAAGTTTTTTATTGTATGTGTTTTATTCGTCTGATATGTAACCAGCTTTTTAATGCTCATGATTTTTAGAGCCACCACAGCGGTTGAAACGCGAGAGGTTGGAACTTAGCGTTTCAACCGCTTTGGCAAAATGCAACCACACAATGCGTTTTCAACGCAATAAAATAAAATATTATATAAAAAGGTGGGTAAGTGGATTTCGCTTTGCTGTACAGTAGGTTACAAAGTGGGTCATTGTAATTGATGGTGTTAAATTTGAATTCAATGATATAATATTATTGTATAAGAAAAACGATTCAGAGCGAATACGGTCAGCCTATGACATTGCCAAGTGTATTTGATGATATTATTGTGATTGTGAATAAAGTAATTTATATATAAGCTATTTACGTAGAATCTTGTTGTAAATTTTCAATCCGAAAAATGTCAACCCTCATACATTACCTAAAGTTTTTTCAATCATATTCAATATTACTTTATAGTAGTTCTTCAGCCCCCCAAATCTCAAATGCTATTTGCACCAATTTATACAATAGATACAGTTTATTATTATATAATCTTATAGGTACCTACCTACTTGATATCATAGAGTAGGTAGTAGGTGCAATAAACTTAACTACATAAATATCATACAACGTTTAAAAGTATAACTTTTTTTTACTTAAAAATAAACAAGTACCTACAATAGAAATAATTTATGATTGTATTATATTACAAGCTGTCCCGCCCTACGTTGTCCAGGCCTAACATTTGTAGTTATATTTGTACAAAGTGTATATTATGCAAAATGTCTTCTAATTATAATATCAATATAATAATATGTAATCAATTGTAATCATTTATAAAAACAAAAAATGCTAATAATTTCTCCCAATAGTATAATATCACAAGGTTGGGTAAGTCAATGATTTTTTTTAACTCAGTTAAGTTAAGTTAATATGCACCAATAACAAAAAGTTAATAGTTAAAAGTTAATTTAACTGTAGGTTAACTCAGTTATGTTAAAAAAAAAAGGTAATTTGTTTATTCAATGCTAGGGTACTTAATTTTTTTCTAACCCAAAAATAAATTATAAATTATAATGTTTATACTTTGTACAGTATTTCCATATAAGTTAGACTCGAATGATTGACATTTTTAACTTTAAACAATTTATGAATTATGATACATATTTTTGACATGAAAAAGAAATAGACTGAAATATTGAAATTTAATAATTATTAAAAACAAAATAAATTAACTTAACTTACTTCTTAAAATGAAAAATAACCTCGTTATTTCACGTTAATTAAAAAATAAAATTAGTAAGTTAACTGTTAAGTTAATGAAAAGCCAAAAGTAACTAGTTAAGTTAAAAAGTTAAAATAAAATTAACTTTTTAACTTAACTTTAACTTTCTGACTCTTTAGTGCCCAGCCTTGTAATATCATAATCTGTAAGCTGTAACCAATTAATAGTATCCATTATTATACACACACAAAATTTTCAATTTCTATCGTAAATCTCAAAATCTTTGTGTGAGCACCTTTCCAGGTTGTACCTGTCAGTTCCAATTTATTGTACCTACCTACAATGTAATAAACTTAATTACATAATTAATATCACACAACATTTACAAGTATAATACCTGCCGGGTCCAACTTATTGTAAATCTAAGCCATTCAGGGACACACACAAACCCACAGTTTAGGAGTTCAGAGATCCAATTTCTCTCAAACCAATCTAACCCATATTAACATTAAGCAAATAATTATCAAGAATAAGCAAGTAAGATTTTAAAATTAAAAGTACCTATGTATTTTCAAGTACGTGACAAAAATAAAGAAAATATGAGCCAACTTAGGTAACCTATGCTTTTTTTCAATTAAGAATCTTTTTATTAATTTTGGATTATTTATTAATTCAGGTCTTTTACTAAATTTGGCTTTTTTATTTAACTTTCATGCTTATCCAATTAAGAATATTTCTTATTAATTTTAGATTTATTTTTATCTAGCCCTTTTTTCAATTGAGAGTATTTTTTATTATATTTGGATGGTTTTATTCGAATTCAATTTTTTATGAAACAAAATTAATTTAGGTAATTGGAATAAAAATATTCTTAAGTGAAAAAAAGCCTACTTGAATAAGATTGCCAACTTTAATAAAAAGCCTAAATTTATAAAAAAAACCTAAAAATTAATAAAAAAATATTCTTAATTGTATAAGAATAGAAATTAAATAAAACATCTAGAACGAATAAAAAATATTCTTAATTGAACAAGCATAAAATTTAAATAAAAAAAAGACCAAAATAAATAAAAACAAAATAATTAAAAAAATAAAATTAATAAAAAATATTCATAATTGTATTAGAATAAAAGTTTTAATAAATGTCTGTGAAGTTATCCCCTCTACTTTACCCGTTCCACTCCTAACCTATCTCAATATTTTGCAACCTATTTGCTACACACTTTTGTAAATTTCCAACTCCATACTTTAACAGCTATGAACATTTTTGTAATCTATATTATCAAATTTATAAGATAAAATGTCAACTTGCAAAAAAATCCATTTAGAATAAGAAAAGACGACGAATTTGCCAAGTATTCAAATAGGTACGTATTTTCAATAGGTACTCTTCAAAATAAATATGTGTATCTGTACTTGAATACTTTTAAAAAGTATCATTTATAAGAATGTCTGTAGTTAGATTCAATAATAAAGCGTTACATTATTCCAAAAACACAAAAACTATCCAACCATTAATTTATTATTTTGTAATAAATTGTACAAAACAATAATTTTTAGGGTAATTTTAATAATATTATATAATATACATACTAATTAGTAGATAACCCACTACTTACTCCTAGTATGAACATTAATGACTATAAAGCATAATTATAAGCTTTTTATTTTTAAGCAAAAAAAGTTATACTTTTAAATGCTGTGTGATATTTAAGTAATTATTGATTTTAAATTATTATTAAAATATAGATTTTTATCCTCAACTTGACTTTTTTTTATTCTAATTGCATTTTTTAGTAAGGTGGCATTTTTTCTTATAAATTTGATAATATAGATTACAAAAATGTATGAGGGTAGACATTTTTCGAATTTAGCCCTTAAAGCCTCCTTTTTGCACATGTGATTCTTTCTAATAATACATCTATAAATGGATGTATTAATTATTATTTATCACATATCGGCGGGGGGGGGGGGGATCTTTAAATATTACTAAAAATCTTCCAAAAATTGTCGACAATAGCAGTGATATTTTCAATGGTGTCTTATGAGGGGATAGATTGTTGTGTCCCCCAACATCTCAGCGGACAATTTTGCACTGCCCTATAGCACAAAACCCTGAATTGCGGAAAAAAATCCCCGCACTAGGAAAAAAAATCCCCAGTACCATTATACCGGGGATAATATAGATAATTTAATATATAATAAATAATTTATTAAAAATAAAATAAATATTGTATATTAGGTATGTTAAAAATTGTTATTTTATAAAAACTGTCTTATACCTTAAAAATACAATAAAAAATGTATAAAAAAATATTAACAATAATTAAATATAAATAGTGTATAGGAATTATTTTATAAATATGCCATATGCTAATATAATATAATATTTTATAAATTATATATAATATAAATAAAATTAATATGAATACCTATAAAGTACCTACATTGGAAAAACACTCTTACGACGATTATAGGATGCGTGGTGTCTACTATCTAATCTTAAACTGGAACTGAAACAAATAATAACTTATTGGTCAGTTGGAAATTGGAATTACATCTTGATCGCGATTTTGAGTATACTGTTGAAAACGCCGAAAGTTTATCCATCATGGCATACATTTTATATGCGTATAATATAATACATTTATATATTTAGTAATATTTAATTTATTATAAAATAACAATTTTCAACATAATATACAATATTTATTTGATTTTTCATATAGTAAAATTTATAAAATAATTTAATGCTACCGGTATAATGCTACTGGGGATTTTTTTCCTAGTTGCGGGGATTTTTTTTTCAACTACCTAAAACCCTACAGCAGTACTAAAATTGACGTTTTAAGGATGGTTTTTTTTCGACGGCGGCTACGAGACTGTCCATCAACGTGTTATAGAACTGCGTAAATTGTGTCTAGTGTATCCATAATCTTTATGTTGTAAGCGTATAATAATAGCGTCCGCACGCGAACTATTCGCCCGATGTGTAACCAGCTTTTTAATGCGCATTATGTTTATTAACAATACTTGTAATTCGTTAACCGTTAATCGTTTTGAATAATTATTATGGCTGATAAGGTGCAAGCAAGGGGACGTTAATACAATAACAATTGTGATTCCACGGCGCGTGGAGTGTGGAGCGTGTATATACTATATACCGCGCACAGTGATAAAACCGACGTGCCGTTAGATTGACCGTACCAATGTTCCTTTGGCGGGCTATACCGCTCCACACTCTAACACGGCACACGCTTTCAGTTCTCACATTTTAGTATGGGTGGGTGACTGCCACAAAATGCAGATAGGATAATACTGCAGATAATACTAGTATCATACTACCACTTCAACACGCGCGCTGCGGCCTGGGGGCTGGGACATCCCGGCATCACTATAAACTAAAATATATCGAAGGTCATTCTATATGTGTGGGATTCCAATAAGTATGTACATACTATACATACATAGTTGATAGTATTACATTATGTACCGACAATCATTTACGTCAACAAAAGAGTAATAAACTCAATAATTCCAATTATTTAACTGCATCCGTTATTGCAGTTACACACTACAAACATATTATGTTTGAAATTACTTTTTAGGTACTTAATAATAAAAAGACAATATGTGGTAGGTAGTGAAAAAAAAGTTTGACTACGTATAAGCTCAAATGTACCTACGTGATATTGCAATTTATAATATACACGTAAAGTTTCCACATAATATTTAGCTGATAATGGTCATGGATTAAAACTAAAAACAGTTTAAACGATAAACAGCTAACATTAAGATAAAATTATTGTCATAAAATGTGCCAGGCGCCAGTTACTTTGTACCTAAACTGAAATAATATCAAAATGCAGGTAATAAAATATAATAACGATAAAAATGTCAATCTTTCGTCTGGGTCACTGAGTGAGATTGGGAAATTTCATTGGAAAATAATAATTACCTATAAAGTATACAATAATATATTATTTATATTTATATAGTAAAATACCTATATAACGTATTATCATTGAGTATAGAATATAGATATACTGAATGTCTGAATCCCGGACGAAAATATATAATAGACAAGCAGGGCCGTATTCACACTTTTTGCGCCCTGGTTGATCAACAATATTTGTACGCCCCCCCCCCCCCACCAAAAACTTGTCAGTTTCAAATATATAGAAAAAATTATGTGGATTTTTTAACGGCGGTAAAAAAACATGAGATATATTTTTTTAAAACTGTTATGTACCTATCTGAAACAAAATTCGAACTAGTAGTTTTTGAGTAATATAACTTTGTGTAACAAGGATAATACGTCTATGGAAATGGGTTAAGTAGATTTAGGGTTAGTAATTACTATTAGTCTATCAATATAAATAATTTGTAAAAATGTATATACTGAATACTACACAGTGTCAGTCTGGCAAATGAATTGGCCCCCAGCACAATAATTTTGTATGAGCCCCTTTAAAAAAAAAAACATTTTACGAAGATATATTTATTTTCTGGGTAGGTACAATATCATAACTTACTGTAACTAAGTCCAATCTCATAAACATGGTATTAATTATTAGTTTTTAAAATTCGAAAATAGCCATTTTGTAGTAACCAGAAAAACTGGAAATAAGCATTTTTTTGAAAAATCTTTGTAAAAAGAAGCAAAAAAAAGCACTTTCAAATTTCATAATTGAAAGTGTTGTAACACGACATACACTTCCACTCGGTAATCGGTCAAAAATCCAAGGACAAAAAATCCACGGACAAAATATCCAAACCAAAATATCCAAGGACAAAATATCCAACGGTCAAAATATCCAAATTTATCCGTTTTTACGTAAATTAGTAGATTACTAAAATTAATTATAAAAAGGTGGGCAAATGGATGTCACATGTATAATGGATGGTAAATGGTAATACATTTGAATTCAATGATATAATATCATTGTATAAGAAAAACGATTCTGAGTGGAGACGGTATGTCAGTATAGATTTAAGACATATTATATACATATATCTATGGTATTAAAAAAAATATTGACCTATAATAAATTCCAAAATTAATCATATCACAATATCCATTAGGTACTTATAACGCGTTATCTATCAACAACAAACCAAAATAAATATATTATATAATATCATCAGATGAAAAATATTCAGGCACGGCGCCAAGGGGGGGCAAGGTGGGGCTCTAGCCCCCCAGAAAACAGATCAGCCCCCTCACAAGCCCCCCTACTGAAAAATATGTACGATATAATTAATGTTTGTTGTATACAGTTAAAAATATTTTTAGTTGACTTATTATTTTAAATATGTTTATGCTTGATTAACACAATACTATTGTGTAAGGAGTTGGTATTCGTACCTACCTACTTATATTAGTTTAGTAATTAGCATGACAAATTTCTTATTTAAAATAATTAAATAATTAATTCAATTTTCTTATTTTGTTATTTTTATAATCTTATTTGTCAAGGTAATTACCTCACATATTACTTGATAATTAATAAAAAAGGATTTCTTAAAGTATCTATGTTTTAATATATACATATATGAACTATTTTAACCTCCAAAATTTAACAAAAAATATAAAGTAGGTACTTCAATTATAGTCAATACATACACTACTATGCAAATACCAATTTAAAAATGTATTGAATTAAAAATTTTAAATGTACTAGTTAAATATAAGGTAGGTAATCAAAAGTTTTTATTTAAAACAAATTGTATTCCTACTGATATCAGTGCAATTGTATACATTTTTGTTAACTTTTTCAATATTATAAGATTTTCAATCATTTACTGTATGGTGCATAAACAGATATTGTATAAAAAATCAATATTTAGCTCATAAAGAAATTATTATTTTTGTATATCATGTTATCATTATGAATATAGTTGTTGAAGGTCTTAGGTCTGTGATTAAACATTTTCTTACATATTACATAAGGTACAAAAAAAATATTTGATATTATTCTTAAAACATTTTTAACTATTCAAAAGTTTGTAAATATTATATGTTTAGACGTTTAGAGCATACAATATAAAACGTATGTACTATATAGCTAATAGCTATATTATGTTATATGATACGAAAATATTTATATTTCATTTAAATAACCTCAGCATTTGTTGAAACAATTTTAGCCCATGTAAAAAAAATATTTGCCTCACTCTGCCCCCCCTGGAAAAAAATTCTAGTGCCGTGCCTGAAAATATTAAAAATAGTTAGTCACAATTTTCTTTTATAAGCATTTAAAGTTCAAAAATTGACAAAATATGGAAAAATCACGAAATATAAAAAATTATTTTGAGTTAAGAATTCGTAAAAGTTTTTCTTTTTAAATCTAAGATTTGAAAATGTACTCGTAATACAAGATTACTCATAAGTTTGTCTACCTTTATCAATAATAAAATCTCTACCGGAAAGTTAAATTAAATTTTTATGAGCGTTTGAAATTCAAATTTTTACAACATTGGATATTCACTCGATTTCTCATGTAGCGATTTCCTTATTTTGTTGTAATTCAAAAACAAATAACTGTAGATAAATGAAAATTTCACTGAATGTTCATATTAGCATTTCCTATACGATGTACAATTTTGAAAATAATCGGTTTCTTATACAATGATATTATATATAATTATAAATTCAAATTTAATACCATCCATTACAGCGACCCCCACTTGTAAGTTGTAACCTAATGTACAGCAAGTTAGGTATACAGCAAAAATATTTTGACTCTTTTTGAGCTGTTTACGGACATTTTCAGTTTTCAATTTTTTTAGTTTTTTTTTCTATAAATATCAATAAAGTTTTATCTGTTATGCCAAAAAGTGTAAAAATTTAATATAAGGCTCCTGATATATTGTTACAATATCAGTTGAAAAATATTAAAAATACATAGGCTGCACAGTTTATTTATAAGCATTTAAAGATCGAATTTTGACAAAATTTATCAAATTTAAAATTGAATAATTATTTTGTAGTTAAATATGTATAAAATGTTCAACTTTTATATCTCAGGATTGAAAATTTAAAACATGAAAAAATCTAAAAAATACATAAGCAGAGTTTATTTTTATAGTCATTTTAAGTTCAACTTTGGATAAAATTACATAAAAAAAACCTAGCTTTAGTTATTTTTTTGTGATTGTGTATTTGTGTAATATTATTCGTGGGTACTTGAAACTTCTAAAGTACACTATTATATACCTATGGAGTATGGACTATGATAGTATCAGGGTTTGTTGTTGACGTATAACGCATTATAAGTACCTAATGGATATTGGGATATGATTAATTTGGAATTTATATTAGGTAAATTTTTTTTAATACGATAGATAAGAAAATAATATGCCTTATACCTAGACTGACATACCGTCTCCGCTCAGAATCGTTTTTCTTATACAATGATATTATATCATTGAATTCAAATTTAATACTATCCATTATACAGTGACCCACTTGTAATCTACTGTACAGCGGAGCACCTTTTTTTAATTTTATATACCTAGTACAAAAGTATAGATTTCTAATTTGGTTTTAATAAGTGGCCCCTTGAAATTTCCTGACCCACAGTTTTCTAACTCTGGATCCGCCCCTGCGGAGGTTCATGTCATATCGTTAAACGAAGCAAAATTTTTTTTGTCAGGATTACGTAAATTTTTTGAGCAATCTGAAATGGACGAAAAAAGATGCGATACAATTTTCAATGCTATCAGTAAGTTAGACAACGCTATTAACCGGATTGCGACCAACAATTTTTCACAAAAAAAAAATAATAACAGATTTCTTTTATATGTAATATGTACCTATGTAAAATATAATAATATGTATGTGTAATAAATAAATGTAAATTAATAATTTTAAAATATACATAATAACATTTATAATAAGTAAATGTCAAAATAAATGTAATAGGTATATAATATGTACAATACATATATGTATATACAATTTTCGAACTGTTTAATTCGAATTAATTTTTTTTCCTCGATTATTCGAACACCTCTATAAATCGAATTTTTAACTCGGTCCCCTGAATTTCAAATTATCGAGTGACTACTGTATTAATGAATAATTAATAATTATATGTCTTAGAATATTTTTTTTATTGCAATACGTGGCCCCAAAGTAAAACCCCTAAATAATATTGCCACACTATTACTATTATTATTATTATACGGAGGAAAAACTAATCAGTGTTGGATAGTTAATATATATTATATATTTTTTGTTTATTATGCCATTCGGCATTTGTTTTTCATGGCATTTGGCATACCAAGCAGACGAAGCGTGCTTTTCTTTTACCGTGACAGTATTTCTATTTTTCAAAAATGTATACTTCAACACCACAATAATGTACCTACCTACTATTTATTTTTATTTTTAATCTGTTTATTGCAACAATTTCCTGCTACTATGGCCATATTACTGTATACTGGAAACGGATGGTCAAGTTTAAATATTTATTATATTCTCAAATTGTCTCATTCTGTTATTTTTCATGTAACTCATATTGTTGTAATATTATTTCATAATTGAACTCCGATTGAAGTTTATATTATGTTTATTGTTCAGAAAGACAACGTAGTAGATGACATAAGACGTAAACAATTACGTAAAACATTTTTTTGTAAAGTCATCCATTATACGACCGAGGGACGAGGGTTTGACTTTTCATGGTGTATTATAATAGGATTGGCCAGAGTTGGTAATGTAATTAGTTCCGGTGCCCATAATTGAATAATTATTTTGTAGTTAAAAATGTATAAAATGTTCAACTTTTGTATCTAAGAATTGAAAGTTTAGAACTAGATTCCACGTAAGTATCTAGTTATATCTGTTATCGCAAAATCTAAAAAAAAAGTCGTAGTTTATGTTAATAGTCATTTTAAGTTACGAAATTACATATTAAAAAACCCTAGGATAACTATTTAAATTATTTTGTTGTGATTGTATAATATTATTCATGGGTACTTGAAATTTCTAAAGTTAACTATTATGTATCTATGATAGTATCAGGGTTTGTTGTTGATGTTTATAACGCGTTATAAGTAGGTACCTAATGGATATTGTGATATGGTTAATTTGGAATTTATTATAGGTCAATTTTTTGTTTAATACCATAGATATGTTTATAATATGTCTTATACATAGACTGACGTTTTTCTTGTCGTTAATTTTTAATTTTTTTTTTACACAATTTTTGATTAATTGTTAGTAAAAAATGTTACAGAATGGTTCATACATTTTTCACAAATTGAAATTCAAAATATATTATTTGTAAGGACTTGAAAATCATATAAAAAAAAAAAGAAAACAACATTGTTTACCGATTGTCACGCTATTCAAATTTATTACTGGACACCATGAAATATTGAAAATATTTAGATTAGGTAATTTTACTTTATTTTACAACATTTTCTACGTTAGTGTTCACTTTTAAATAAATGAGGACTAGTAAGTAATATTTTTTGAAAATTTCAAATAATAGAAGGACTATAGTAGGTATATTATAATATGAGCAAAACCTAATTTGTTTAAATATAAATTAATTAAAATAATTTTGAAATCATTAAGACAATTTTGAAGCTATTTATTGTTGGATTTTATATTTTATAGTATTTTCATCGTAGATTCTGAATGGATCAATGCATTTTTTGATTTTAAAATGTTGTGTGTTATCTAAAAAAGTTGTTTTGTCTCTGTACACGATTTGTTGTGTAAGCTACTAATAATATCAAATATGTAGGGATGCTTCTATTTTATGCAAATATTTTGTATTTTTGTTTACTGACTGCATTTTAATTAAAAAAATCCATACAGTCTTGAATGGTATAATATGTAATAGCTTTATGTTAAACTGAAATGTACAGCAGAGTACCTATATACGCTCTGTTTCTAACAATTATTTCAACAGCCTACATTATGTTGGCTTTTGGAAAAGCTTTTTCCAAAATTCACTAAATGTGTATGTCAAAATACATATTAATCATTTTGTATTCAAAAAATAAAAATTATAATATATTCAAATTTTTTAAACTAATATTGTGTTTAAAAAACCTAAAATTAATATTATAAAAACCTTCTCACATTATTATTATAATGTTAAAATGAGAACATAATTAATAATTATATTAAATGAATTTCTTCACACGAATCAGACATTTAGGTTCTACATTTAAAAATAATAAATATATATTGTATATTATGTAGTTCGTACATACTATATTATGTTCTTCATAATGAAACTAAATAGGTAAATAAAGTAAATACCTATTACTTACTTGCAAGTTCCAGTCTTTATTTTTTTGCCCAAGACATGGTGTGTACTATAATTTAATGATTTCATTTTTCAAACGAAAATTGAAGAATATAACGTTACATTATTATATTAGGTTTCTAAATTATAATTAATTTTAATTTTAATATTTAGTAATCGAAAGGTATATAATTACTAATAGGGCAGAAAAGGTGACAAACGTAAAAACATGTCCTAGGTACCTACTTATCATTATTCCTATTTTATATTGCTGAAATTACTTGGTGTAAATCACTTTTCTTACCTACACGAAAATTATAGTGGGTGGAATACGAGTTAAGTCCAATTAACGAGGTTTACACAACACAGTTAAAAGTGGTATAATAAGACGTTGTCACTGGCATACCATATAATGCACGGATAGTCTGATTTATCGTAATATTTAAAGAACACATTCACATCCATATTAGAATTTGAAAAATTGTATTTATTTTTTAATGAAAACGGTTAATAACATCCTTTTCACAAGACGCATGCACTCGTGCATTCAATATGCAACGGAAGTGGTATTGTAGAGTGTAGACAAGCATTCGAATTTTAATTGTCCGTATAGGCAAATTTTTTAGTCGTTGTAGTTAATGTGTACGTACTGCGTAGTAAAGCAGTGGTTGGTGTGCATGTGTGTGTGCGTTTTTGTGTGTGAATAGTGTGAGTCGAGTGCATAGGCATGCGCATAGGGCGAGCCGGTCAACCCCAGGCTCGAATTGAAACTTTTTAGATGCATCAGGGCCGTATTAAAGGACAGTGTATGGGGGAGCAAACATAAATTCAGTATACGCCTTTTTTTACAAGTAAATAACATAAAAAAAAATTTTCTCGCTACGCTTGAACAAACTTTCTACAATATACTTAAAAAAAACCATATGCTTATCTGCTAATTAGTTATCTACTCTTGCTACATTTAGATATTGTCTTTTACAATATATTTTAACACATGAACCAGATACAATTTATACAAATTATTGAAAGCAACAAATTAATAAATTATTACATACCTACACAATATGTTTACATAAAATTATTAATTTCAAACACATGTCTCATGATGGTATGGTACATGGTATATTCTATACCCATAGCTATGAATTATTTTAGGTATTTATTGTATCTTAAGTAGACATAATGGCAAATTCAAATCAGTTGTGAAAATTGTTATGGCATTACAAGGTAATAATACATATTAGTATGTTTCGGCTAAAATAACTGCCCGTAACTGATCCGCTTAACATTTTTTTAAGTGTTTTACTCTTTTTGAATGACAAAATACAGTTTTAATTTCATATTCCAAAGCAAAACATTTTTTATTAGTATATAAATACATAATAATCAAATTTAGGATGAGTAGTTGTAGTTTATGAGTTATATCTTAAAACTAATCAAAGTGTCGATAGTAGTACGCGGTTACTACCCAACAAAACTTTAAATACCTACTTATAACTCGTAAACTCTACTCATTCTAAATTCAACTTATAACTTATAAGTATTGAAATACTCGGAAAAATATTGTGTTTTCGAAAATGAAATCAAAACTGCATGTTGTAACTTAAAACAGTATAAAAAATATATTTTCAAAAACATTGGTACTTTTTGAATAATAAGATTTATTAGTGTAAAACGTTAAATGAGCCACCCGGAGCTCAAATGTTAGCCACAATGAATATAATATTGATATTTTATGAAATGCCTAGAAATTCTGTATACTACTTGGTGATTTTTAAAGAATTGTATAATATATTTTTTTACACACATTTCCTAAATATTTTGAATAATAGGTAACCAGGCATTTCATAAAATTACAAATAACAAATTGAAAATAATATGCAGAATAGGAAAATTAGTAGTAAGTAAGAAAATCCATTTCCTCATATCATAATAATACTACCAAAGAGAGTTAATTGTATTAGTACACAAAATAATATTTATTACAAACTACCAATTTAATTTCACAGAATTTAATGCATTCATAAAAATGAAACAAAAGAAATAAATAATTTGTATGGGAGGTAGTAGGTACCTAGTACACAGTTATTACTTATTATTACTGTTATATTATTCTCAAAAATACAAAAATGTATGTAGAAAGTATAGGTACTTATTATAAGAAAATAAATACAATCCACTTTTTAAAAATATGTTATTCAGAGTATTCAATTATTAACAAAATTAAATATAATATACAATGTGTCACGGGGTGAAGTGACCGGTCAACGTCATATGAAAGTATACCCAAAAAGATGAAGAGATACCCTTTAAACTTTAAAGAGTAAGTCTAACTTTTTATTTTTTAAGTTATGGGCAGTTAATTTTTTTTATCAAAACCAAACCTATCATTAATTATATAAACTAAATAGAATTAAAATAAGTTTTGTTTTGTTAAAATTATTTTTGATTCTGAGCGATGAATGATGTGAAATTTTTCATTTTTTTTTTTTTAGTTTTTGTCATCAATTTTTGGAGGAAAAAAACTTGAAAATTAATACAAGGTTTTACACAAGTTAAAGGTAATTAAATAAATAGATGCATAATATTTTTAGGGGTGTTTTATTTAAGTTGGTTTATTCTATTATTTTTTAAACATAATACAATTTGAAGTTAATTTTAAACATTTTCAATTTAGTAGTTTTTATTTTTATTTTTTCCAGTTAACTACAATTAAATTTTGTTCAATGAGTCAATAAGCTTGAATAATAAGAGCAATTAAAAAACAAAAAAGATACATATCATTATACAACAATTTTTCATAAGCATTTAAAGATCAAATGTTGACAAAATTCATTTGATTTATCTTTAATCCTTTTAATTATCTAGTTGTATTATTATCATATGAAAACAATCAGTTATTGAGTGCTAACTTATATATTTTGTGTTAATTAACAATATAAATATTTAATTATAAAATATGATCAGTACAGCCTTTTTAAAGAAAACCTTCTTTGCCTGGTAGGTACCCATATTCTGTGGCTGCCTTTGGGTAGTGCTGATTGACTATTCGTGAGATCAGCTATTAAAATTGAAACACAAAATATTAAAAACAGTTATCATAGCAATTAAGCAAATTAAATAATTACTTTTGTAGCATACTGATGTTAGTTCTGCATAGCTGACAAACTCTTCAACCCTCTCGCATCCACCTCTTAATGCATACTCTGCAGAAATGGTGCTGGCAGGGCCCTGCCGTAGTGGTGGAAATTTCATTATAGCAAATTATACATACTTCAAGAACTGAAAAAAGAATATAAGATTTAAGACCGCACATGCCTCCTCTTGCAGGAGAAGGGGGGTAGTATCATGCATATAGTGATATATACATAGATAAATAGATCACATGATCTCCCTACTACCCACTTGTGATAAGCATTGACGAAGACCTAGAGGTCGTTTCAATGAACAAAAAAAAAAAAAAAAATGTTCGTTCCCGTATGATAGACCCAAATAAATAATTATGTAATGACATCATTTAATTTGATTCCGAATTTATTCATATTAACTTATAAATGTAATTAATAAGGAATAATAGAAACCAATGGGCAATAACTAATTTGAAAACTAATACCATTTTCTTATAAATTTTAAATAACAAGTTGATATTAAGATTGTAGGTATTTAAGTATTTTTTGGGATTTATATAACATTCTTTTTTTGAACATTAAAAATAACTGGTAAATTATTATCGATCAATAACTTGATATATATTATGTATTTTTTACATTTTTTCTTAATATAATAGGTATTATGTTACTGATTAATTAATAAAATAAACCTTATTTGTCTGTTAATCTTTAGATCCCGCTGAAATCTTACATATGATGTTCAATGATACAGAAAAACTTTTTGAGTATTATGTACATTATGAAGGGTACAACCGAAGATTATATGAATGGGTACCGAGAGATATTTAAGAATCATTTAATTTTGATTTATAGTCGGCACTTAAACGTCAAAACTTCAAATTATTATTTAGGATAATGAATTCAAGGAACCAAAGACGAAGACGAGACGAGATTAATCATGTTCCAATGGTAAAAAATATTCACTATATTACTGTATGATCAAATTAAATTGCCAGACTGTTAAGATTATTGTAATAATGTAGTGTTATAAATATTTCAAACTCAGTGACTTATTTCGGATAGCACATATAATGCATTTGTGGGTTTGAAATTCTGTCGTTTGTCATTTTGGCCTGCGTGTGAATACCCAATCAACACGTTTACCTTTATTAAGTATTGTTATTAAAGTATAAAGTTAGAGAACTTATTATTTAATAAATAATATTAATTTAATCTTTTATCGTAATGTTAAATAAATACATATTGTTAAACGTTATCTTGTATTAATAGTAGCCATCTTCCATACTGTTATACAGGGGTCGGCAACATTTTTGGCGTCAAGGGCCAAAAAATAAACAAATAAAGTTTACGGGCCATACACCTCATTTTATTTACATTTTACAGTTTAAATGTTGAACAAAGTTTAATTTAATTTATTTAAGTATCACCGCTGTTTGGTATATTAATCTATAATTAACATTATCAACTAACATAATGTGAATCCTCTTAATATCTCTGGCAAGATTTAATATTGTTTGGTTATTATTGCAGTGGGTTTCTTAAAAAATATAAAAATATATGTAAATGTCTGCTTAAACTATAGTATATTTAAAAAAAATTAAATGTAACAAGCTATTACAAAAAATGTAATACAAAAATTGACTAAAAAAATAATTCTGGCAATTAAATTTATTTCATTGTATTTTATTTTAACTAGTCTTATGAAAAGATGGATCATCCAACTATAGCTGCATTGGAGTACGAGGTGATTAATAAAATTAAGTACATCAGTAAAGTACAGTTGGGAATGTACGAAATTGACACATGGTATTTTAGTCCAGGAGAATACCAAAAGCAATCTCAAATTTTTATTTGTGAATATTGCTTAAAATACTGCAAATTAGAAAATTCATTCACATACCATAACTAGTTTTAAGCATTGCTATAACTTTCAATAAGTTCAACAAGAAAAAACAATTGAAGCAATTTAAATGAAAAAACTAACTCAAATCTATTGCAAAAATTGTATTGGAAATTTTCAGATGATGACTTTTCAACTAGTAAGGATAATACAAATATTAATTAAGTCGTTTTTATGAAAAACATACACGATAAGTATTAAATATCAAGAAAATTCACTTAATGATAAATTAGAATTCATAAAATAATAAAAAAAATAAAATAATTGCATATACAAGAGAGTGACTACTAGATATTTTATAAATATTATTTAATTAAAACGCATTTATAATTTTACAAATTAAATATACGATACAATTGAAAAATATTATATTATACAAGCTAAATGGTATATTTATCAAATTATACATTTGTGCAATCAGCAAATAAAACTCAACTTGATAATAATTTCAGGCAATTAAAATGTTGTAAAAAGGAAAAAAGATACTAATCAAATCACAAGAATAAATAAAATGTAGTGAAGCCAGAAAATGATAGAAACCCAAATGAAAATTAAAAGACCCAACTATGGTAAGGTGGTTGGTGGTTCCTGTTTAATTTGATGTGCCCAGATACTGAAACTTTTGAGATCATTATAATATAATTGTATATTATTTCTTATAAAATCTCTAGACAACTAGGTAATATTAATTTTTGGGAAATATTATTTTTATTAGGTAATATGCATAAATGCGTACTTAACCAATCTAACAATTCTGTTATTTAATTTAGGTATTAATAATTATTATTATACAGTAGGAACCTACTTAGATAACTTTAAATATTTGATTTAAGGATAGTAAGTTTAAAAAAAATGTCCTTGTCAAAGAATACTTGAGTTTTCAGTTTTCAAGATATTATGTTTGAGTTCTGTTAATACAAGAAAACTACATTTCAAGGCTACAGCGTTAAGATTTACTTCTCTCAACTCATTTTCAAATATTTCAAATGTAGGCAGCCTAAAATAATATTCATGAACAAATAAACTTTTAAGTACCTACTTACTCAAAACATATTTAGATTAATAGGTAGGTATAATGAATGCTTTTAAAATTATGTATTTGATTTTAGTAGAAATTGGTTTATATATTCAATGAACTGATGAATTACTTCAAGGTCGATCATTTCACGGGGCTGAGGGGCCTCGGGTTTTTCACCAGTGTCCAACATGGTTATTCCGTCCGTTTTAATCTCCTTTTCCAAGTAGCGCAGTTTCTGTTTCATTTCATCGCAGCGGCGCACCTAGCTAACGAGTTTCCGTTGAAAAGCTTTGACATCAGGATTCGACTGACCATCGATAAATCACCAGGCGAAGAAGAGGGAACGAAAAAAAATACGATTGACAAAAAATCAGAAAAAAACAACATGTGTTATATTATTATAGTATTACAATGTACCTACTTACGTGACGAAACTGAACCAGACTCAATTCACCGAGTTCGGATACGTTGGGCACACGCGTCTTCGCTCAGCAAGAACAACTGGCACAGAACCATTTCCTCGTTACGGAACAGCGATCCCGTGGCTGCGATTCCCTGGTTCTCCGATCGAAAGACGACTTGGAAGCCCCCATGGTCGTCGCAGATATTATTAACGGTTACGAAAAAGTAACGACACTCGCTATGACGTGCGAAGTCAACCGCGGTAGATATTGGATAGACGTCTACAGGGTTCGACGACGGTATGATCCGTAGACAAAGGAAAACATGCGAAACAAAACAAAAATGAACACAAAATTAAAAATTACGATTCATATTATTATATTAATATTGTGGCTTCGGCCGTGATAATAATATGTTGGTTTGTGATAATAAGTTGGACAGTCATAGATAGTGATATCAGTCAACTACAGATTATTATGTGTATAGCACGGACTAAGATATATCTTAGTCCGTGGTGTATAGCTTGTTCTATGGTATAGCTGATGGCCGCGGTCAAATTGTTAATCTATAATATTGTTCCCCATCTATAGCATAATATTATTATCTTGCGAACCGGTCGATGTGGGAGCGCCGCGCTCGGCCACTGCAAATATTTTGGGGGCACGGCACACCCGCCTATCGTGTCAAGACGACTCGACACGACAACACGTTTATAATAATCTCAACACTCACAAGTTTATAATAATTGGCAATAATATTACTCGCCCTGGCAATATACAATTCGATTGGTTTCCAATACGCCAAATCCGGCTAATAAGTCAGTTTATTTGGGGACGATCGATAGTTTGAAAACGTATTGGGTATCAGGGGCCCAGTCGAATGCCGCAATAATTTTCTGGCGGCGAGTGAACCGCCGACACGAGCGTCGAAGTCGCCGAGCGCGATGACAACATTCCGACACACGGACTACAGAGTGGTTAATATGAATTACCTATACGGCATTGCAACAACAACATTAACAACAAACAACAGCGACACCGACCGGCGACCACGTTAAGTAATGTTAATACTATAATAATGACAATAATAATAGTAATAACATAACCACGAACATAGTTGGAAAGGTAGGATAGATAAAATTGTTTAATTTATATCTATTGCCCAGCGAAATATCTAGGTATTATTAAGAAAAAATTAGGTTGGATCAGCTACAAACTGTTCGTTTAAATACGGTCAACAAACTATTTATTAACATTACATGCCATATTAACCAACTAAGTTAGGAAAGACTTGCGTACAGTGGTTTTAAATTAATGGACTAGGTACCAATGTTGTCTGTAATTAGTTCTACATGTAATACAAATCATAATTTATTTATTAGTATTATTTAACACTGACTTATTATTATTGAATATATTTTGATGAAAATTGGCTGTCCGAATAATAAAAATATTTTTCTCATAATACAGGTTTCAAACCAGATTCAAAATCCCAATATGTGTCCCGTCTATTATGCCAATCACATTTGGACAACCAATTTTCATCAAAATATATTCAGTAATAATAAGTGAGTGTTAAATAATACTAATAAATAAATTATGATTTGTTTTATATTATGTAGAACTAATTTTCCATTATTATCAACAGACAACTCAGTCAGACAACAGAATTCCAAAGAATGGTTTCTGGGAGATTCTTGATATCCTCTTGAACTGTGGTTATTGACACCATTTCTAACCCAAACAATGACAACTATCAAATGTTTAATAACGCCCATTCTAAGGCTCGTTCAACTGTTGAACGTGCAATAGGAGTTTTAAAAGGCAGATGGAGGTGTTTATGTAAACAAAGAAACCTGCACTACAAGCCCCCTGTCTGCAGTAAGATTAGATAACATTGGAGATGAAAATCGGAGAGCAGTAATTGCTTATATGAACAATAATTAGGGATGATAATAATTGTAATATAAAACATTATACTTCAAATTTTTTTAACAATTTTGCCAGTAAATGTTTTTTGTTTTTTTTTTAAATTAATATAATAGTTATCTTTATAATGATATTCACATAATTATGCTACAAAGACATCATAATTTAATATCATTAAATAATATGTTTCATTGTCTCTCTTATGAAATCAATAAAACAACTATACCATGTACCTACTATAATATTGTAATAATCTTAATTGTGCATAACTTTTAATAGCAATTTAATATATTTTAAATTCTGAACGGATATTTATAATTTTTATTTTTGTGTCTGAGGACATTTTGAACAGTAATAGTGCAAGTTAGTCCAAGTAGTGGGGCACTAATTTATTGTTTCCTGGCTCGACCGGAAATTGAAGTCTGCGCACACCTATGTAGGTTTTGATAAACAATTTAATAGTTTGGTCAAGAAAGTTGACATTCTTAGCCCAAACGATTCTATTTATTAAATATATTAAACTGAAAAACCTTAGTTAATATGTTATTGTAATGTGATATTTCATTAATAACAAAGCTAGTTAATTTGTTTGTTTCATTACATCTTTGTAATATTATAGCGTTATTTTTAGTGAATTACTACAAAATTCCTATTTACACATTGAAATATTATTGTATGAAAAGATATGTTATTTTTGAGATAGTATTACCACCCATTGACAATATGTGACACAAAAATAAAAACTTTAAGTATTAAAATGTATAAAACTAAATGAATTAACACCAATGTTTTGTCAGATTTCGACAAAAAATGAATAAACGTTTAAAAAAAATATAGTAATAATAATATTTTAATATTATTAATTATTAAAAGTAACAAAATTGTACAGTATCACT
Source organism: Macrosiphum euphorbiae (assembly GCA_949089665.1). Classification (NCBI taxonomy): domain Eukaryota; kingdom Metazoa; phylum Arthropoda; class Insecta; order Hemiptera; family Aphididae; genus Macrosiphum; species Macrosiphum euphorbiae. The sequence goes on along the minus strand of CARXXK010001050.1, from coordinate 52,578 downwards.
TTGTCAGTCTGTTACATAATTGTACAATGTTAATAAATATTTAAAAAAAAAATAATAATAGTATTATTAATTATTAAAGGTAACAAAATTATGCTGTTTCACTCTTTCAGTCTTTGACTTATTTGAAATACTGTGCTATAATTTTTAATGCATCTGCAATACTGGCGATATTGTAAGCTTTTTTGTTTATTTGTATTTCTTTCTACCGCAATTGTTGCTCTAGCCATTTAATTTCAATCTCCTGCTGACGGAGTTTTATTTCCTGCCTATGCAGTTCAACCATTTTCTCCTGTGCTCCTTTACGTGTTGACCGCTGTTTGCATTTATTGTTATTGTTTGTTTATTAAAAAAATTCCAATTACATTTTATATAATATAAGATAGTATCAAGGGAAAAGGAGAGAGAGAGAGAGAGATAAATCTCAAATAAAAAACAAAAAAATATATATATACATAAAGATTGAACATTAATATATGAATATATGAAGAGAGATTATCAGAGAGAGAACAGTGAAATAAATCTACCTTATTTATGGAATTCCCTATAGTCATTAGAGTATTAGAAGGAGAGAATGAAATATATTTAGATGAAATATTTGGTGGATAGAAAGTTTGTTTATGTCTAGAGTTTAGGAGGTTTATTTTGAAGCATAAACGTTTGACTAGTTCTGGGCAATCTATAATATTGTGTAATAGTTTAACAAGGAATTTCAAATTTAGTTGTTTTAATCTTTTTTCAAGTAGTAATATAGAAAATAGCCTATTTATAATATTATGAGCAGAATGAGGAGCTCTATAAATGTGACATTGAAAGCTTAAAAATCTTAAAAAAATTATTTTGAATTCGAGAAAGGTCTTTATTTTGGGTTATAGAGTTAGTGTGCTCAATCAAATTTGCATATTCCTGTTGAGAGCGTACTAATGAGAAATATAGTAATTTAAGAGCATGAGCGTCTTGCAAGTCTTTACATGTGCGCTTGATAAATCCTAATTTGGCTGATGATTTTTTTAATAATAATATTAGTACGTAGTTTGAAATTAAGTTTTGTGTCAAACGTAACTCCAAGATCATTAATTTCATTTACTCACGAGATTTTAATATTTTTTAATTTTTAATCAGAAGTGATGGGTCCTTTTTTTAAGGAAAAGAAAATAGTTGTACATTTTTCTAAATTTAGAGACATACCATTTATATTGCACCATTTTTGAAATGAATTCAAATATCATTTTGAAGTAGTATAATATCATTTTGACAGCGAATAGTATTAAATAATTTGAGATCATCTGCTAGTAATAGAAAATTAGAATGTTTTAATTCATAAGTTGTATCATTTAGTATAGTTAATTACACTCATACTATTTGTGCATTATTTAAGCTTACTTAAATTGGTTGATTTCTTCTTATTTAAATTAGTAGTGGTAGAGTACGATCTTTTTCCTGGATATTTTCCTGCTGCTACACTTTCTACGGGTATTTCAAAATTAATCGGTGGAATTTTTCCTTTCACTGGTTCTTTTTCAGTTAGTTATTCCAAATTGTAATGATCATCCTGCAGAAAAATATTAAATAAATTATTTATTATAATATTAAATAAATAACCCCTTTTTATATCAAAAATAGTTGTCGTATTGCAGGCTGAAACATTAACCACTTCATAGTCTATATCCTAGTAAAAATATACAATATTAAATATTTTATGCTATTAACATGGTTAATCAAACAATTTCAAACATATAAAGTTTATCATAATGTAGTAATGTACCTACTAATAATTAATAACATTAAATTAGATTTATACTTGTAATAAAAGTTGAAACTCAATTAACTATCACATTCAGGACTGGGTACTGTGCATAAATAATCAGGTGAACAATATACAAATAGTTATCGAAATAATGAACCTCCCTTGTTTGGTGTTTCTGTTTTACAAACTAATAAAATAAACAATCAAAAATTAATTCAAGTGATTTTGATCATTGTAATATTGTAAATTATTGGTTTGAAGTAAATGGAAAAAGATATCCTAGAGAATCTAGGAGAACCTACTTTCGAAAACCAAAAACCTTCAATTTTAATATTTTGGAAAATCAAATACTGTTTCCTATTTGAAGTAGTACGGAGATCAATTTGACTTCGGTGAAAAATATTAGTTTGGGCAACAACGGGTTCTCGAGCAAACGTAATTGAAAATCAAAATTTTGAAAAACACTCTTGCGAGTTGTTTTACTCGAAAACAGTGAGTAATAGGTCTAAGAACGTCAGAGATTAAATTGTTTATCATAGGAAGTTGCATCGAATGTTTATTTTCAATTTTTCAAAAAAGACGTAATTTAATGTTTTTCAAACATAATTTTGAAGTAGGTACTTACCTACTTATTATCGACTACCGACACAGCAGTTTGCAGTGCCCCCTCGAGGAGTCAGGGTTCTTCCGGCTGTCTTGTCATATGTGCTCATACTCATAGAGAGTGCTGTATGTATGCGCCTTAAGAGGACGCTACACCCGCATGTGTTGTCTCCGTCTTACACACGTACGACATAGACAAAACGCGTTTAGGCAGTCTGAGTATAACTCGCCCAATTTTGGTTCTAGAGTAAAAATACCTATTATGAAATTGAATTGTGATAATATTTCTAAGGGCAAGACGCTGCGGTTTTTTTAAAAAATTTAATTTTTTAAAAGTCAAAGGTATTTTAAAAATGGTGAAATTTTTTCTATTTCTAAACGATATAATGAACGTTATATTGGGTATAATGGAAAAACCGCAGCGTCTTGCCCTTAGAAATATTATCGCAATTCAATTTCATAATAGGCATTTTTACTCTAGAACCAAAATTGGGCGAGTTATACTCAGACTGCCTAAACGCGTTTTGTCTATGTCGTACGTGTGTAAGACGGAGACAACACATGCGGGTGTAGCGTCCTCTTGACATTTTTGCCAATAATTAAAGCAATATTTAGACATAATATACTAGGTACCTATTCTTATTTCTTGTAAAAAATGAATGTTGTACCTAACAGTAGTTTTAATGACGAATTAAATAGAAGTTATTGTAAATAGGTACCTAATATTAAACTATTAAAAAATATTACCTAAATTATCAACGGCGCTGTCGCCGTCGCCACGTTATTACCTAATTATCACTTTAAAATATACGTACGGTTTTAAATTATAATATTTATTAAATATAATTTTTTAATTAGAAATAAAAAAAAATTAAAATATCCGTTGGTCATTGGTAAAAGTACTTTAAAATTGTGTTAAATGTGTCGCTTTATTGATAATTCCTATTCTCCAGTTCTCCACGTTTCATATTAAGATAGCTGCCTAGCTGCCTGTTAGCTGTTTATTGTATTATATTTATAAATATAAACAGTTAAGATTACAGAGTACCTATTACTAACATTTTTCTTTTCGTATTAGTATACTAAATATACTGGCATATAGCATACCTATTCCAGTCTCCAGGTATATATACCTATAACTATTTTTATTTTAGATTCTGAGTGAAACGTTAAATGTATTGATTTTACAATGATGTGTGTGTTTTTTTAATTTTTAATTTTTTTTTGTGTCTGTCATCACGTTTTAGGACAGTAGAATTGCTTGGATGTTCTTCAACAGTATCTTTTCTGATTGGAAAATGAATCTAAATGGTAATTTGGGGGTCGAAAGTAAAATTTCCCAGTAGTTTTCACAGGCACCGGGAAAAACAACATAAAAATTAAGGAAAAACGGGAATATTTACGCAAAATCGGTTTTCCAAAAAATCGATTTTGGTTTTTGGTGTAACTCTAAACCAAATGAACTTATATATATGAAATTTTCACTGGTTGTTTATATTTGAATTTTTTTATATACGATAACATTTTCAAAATGTTTTGATTTATTTTGAACTGTTTAGGCACATTTTCATTTTCCATTTTTTTTTAGTTTTTTTTCTAAAAATATCAATAAAATTTTATTTGTTGGTTATAAAAGCTTGAAAATTTAATACAAGGCTCCTAGTATATTGTTTCAAAGGCAGATGAAAAATATTAAAAATCCTTAGTCACAATTTTTTTTTATAAGCATTTAAAGTTCAAAAGTTGACAAAATATGGAAAAATCCCGAAAATTAGCAAGTTATTTGAGTTGAGAATTCGTAAAAATTTTTCTGTTTAAACCTAAGATTTGAAAATGTAACACAAGATTCCAAGATTATCTACCTTATAATACAAGGCTCCTGATATATTGTTACAATATCAATTGAAAAATATAAAAAATACATAGGCACAATTTTTTTTATAAGCATTTAAACATCGAATTTTGACAAAATGTATCAAATTTAAAACTGAATAACTATTTTGTAGTTAAAAATTTATAAAATGTTCAACTTTTATACCTAAGGACTGAAAACGTAAAACAAGATTCCACGTAAGCAGTTAATTCTGTTACCAAAAAACCTAAAAAATACATAAGCATACTGTCATTTAGATAATAAGTTTTAAAAGTATAATTATTTATAAATGTGAAGAATTATGACTCATATAAATCATGAACATTTTTCTAGAAGGTCAATCTGACGTCGACCTTAAAAAAGGTCAATTCCATTTTCTATATAATATTAAATGCAATTAAATATTCATTAATATTTTATTTTAGCTTTATCAATCAGTTATATTAGGTTTTACAAAGCCAGTTACATAAATTTTTTCTTTACTCACAATTAATTCGCAACTAAATATATATAATATGAAATTGGAATGATTAATTCATATGTTGAGCATTTAGATTTAATTATAGTATAGTTTCTAACACAATATAATCTACTAATTGATTATTGTTAAATATCATGTAACACACAAACAAATATTTTATCAACACTGACATTTATTAACATTATGTGTCATACGTGACTTTTATGTCTCATATTTTAATTATTATATATATATAATTAATGTATAGTATCAATGAACCATTATCAGCTTGCTCTTGCAATTAAGTTTATCATTTTATTATTGAATGAAAATAAATATTATGGAAAAGTAATATGGATTTTTAATTTTTTTCATCTGCCTTTGAAACAATATACTAGGAGCCTTCTATTAAATTTTCAAGCTTTTTAACCAAAAATAAATTTTTTGATATTTATAGAAAAAAAAAACTAAAAATAATGGAAACTGAAAATACCCGTTAAAAGCTCAAAAAACTTCAAAATATTTTCAAAATTGTATGGTGTATGGTGTATAGGAAATGCTAATATAATATAATATTGATCAGTGAAATTTTCATGTACCTACGGTCATTTGTTTAAGAGTTAGGTACACCAAAAACCAAAATCGTTTTATTTCGAAAATAGGTGTTGTGTAAAAATTCCCGTTTTTCCTTAATTTTTCTTTTGTTTTTCACTGCGCTTTTGAAAACTACTGTAACATTTTTACTTTTGACCCCCAAAGTACCAACTAGATTCACTTTCCTTTCGGAAAAGATACTGTTGAAGAAAATCTAAGCACTTTTGCTGTCCTAATCTGTTTAAATGTAAATTTAAATGTTTTAATTCAAATTTTTTTATTAATTTCTTTTTAGAGAGTTGTTTCCTGATGTTTTCAAACTCAATCTACGACGATTACTTGAAAGTAAATTTTTATACACGGAAAAACTTCTTTCGACATCTACAGACGAAATTGGAGCATATACACAAAATAAACCAAATCATTACTATTGTCAAGTTCTTAGGCAATCCTTCCAGATCTTCAACTTCGCCACTCAAAATTATTGAAACTTTTAATAAAGCTTTGTAACCATGATTTTTGTCTGAACCCTCATTTAACTTCTATACGACTGATTTGCGTTTTGTACATTTTAGGTCAACAATTTTATTTTTCACATCTTCGACAGTTTTTAATGAATCGGATTATTCCTTTCTTTTCCAAAAATGTTATGTTCTTAATTTGATTTAATAAATATTAAGTTACACCGAAGGTTATTCTTTTCCAAATACTTTTTTTACAAAAAATTGTCAAAATCTGCAAAATAAGCATAATAATTTTAAAATAAGCACTTTCCTGCAAAATCTATCAAATATGCAAAAATATGCACATTCAAATTTTAAATCTGATATCATGGCACAAAGAAATGAATTTTTTTCGCACTCTACTATTTTTAACAATACGTGGGCTCGAAATCAAAGAGTTCTATGTGACAATATCAAAATTGTTAAATAGAGCGTTTTTGTAATTCAAAAATTAAAATAACGTATTTATCTATCGATAGAACATATTGATTCCAAATGAATTGATTTGTTCTATCTTAATTTTAACAAATGGTTTTTTTGTGTATTATTATAGGTACTGACCTGATCATCTAATTTACCTATTTAGGTATTTTAGTACCATCAACGTACCGTGTGTGAAATATTATTGTATACTTACATACACTGATTTCCGATAACACTTTTTGTTTCCAATGCCTATTTGGTTTATTAGATAACACATTTTGATTTAAATATAAATTTAAAAACATGTTCTATTGATGTATCTAACACATTGTTTGGATAAGGGTTACATAGAACCTTTTTTTTCTAACTTTTTAAATATTGAATCGATTAAATTTTTTCTAAGACTAAAAAACAGAGAAAAATAATTCTTGACTGAACAGAAAAAAAACTATTTTTGAAATTTTTTGATATAGAACTCTTTGATTTCAAGCCCTCGAATAGTTAATAAAAGTATGCGAATTCTATAAGTCCCTAAGCCTAGTAATACATTTAAATTAATTTATTTTTGTGGTAATACTAAAAACACAAATAATGGGTTTTATGTTTCAAGCCATCCAAAATCGTTTCTAGCTTATAATTGTGTACATTTGTGAATTGTCCTATAGTTAAAATAGTAAATAGTAAAATTATTTACAGTTATTCGTTTTTGAATTGAACAAAATAATAAAATCACTACATGAAAAATCGAGTGAATATTCAATGTAAAAATTTGAACTCCAAACACTCATAAAAATTTAATTTGACTTAAGTACTGCAGTAAGTCAAAAATGGTTGACATTTTTTTTCTATAAATAAAGACAAACTTATGAGTAATCTTGTATACATTTTTTAAATCTTAGATTAAAAAAATAAAACATTTTAGGAATTTCGAACTCAAAATAATTTACACGCTTTCGTGATTATTACGTATTTTATCAATATTCGAACTAAATGCTTAAACAAAAAAATACGGCTAAGTATTTTTAATACTTTTCAACTGCCATATTATAACCATATATTAAATTTTCAAGCTTTTTATCCTAACTAATACAACTAATAATTAATAGAAAGTAATGATTCTAAAACAGCTGTAATAACTAATAAGTTGTTTTCTATAGGTCACCAAAAAAAAAAAAAAAATTTGGGGGATATAACCCCTAACCTTCCCCTCTGAGCGTGCCACTGCCTACACTGTGGAAAAATATATTATTATTTATTATATATAATTATATAAATTTATCATAATAGGTACATTTCATTTTCATACATTTTATAATTCAATAATTGTTAAAAAAAAATATAGGTACTATATTATTTCATATTATACCTTATATTATAAGTTATCAAACTGAAACCTATTATGATATTTTAATTTTTTTAAAGGGGTCGGAGCCGGTCCATTTTTGGTACAAAAACATGTCTTACAGGAAAAACTCTCAAGCCCTGTAGAAATGTCGGATTTTGTTGATTTTTTTTTTATCTAAGAGTAGAAAACATTTTGTAGATCGGATCAAAGCCCGATTTTAAAAATTATAATTATATAAGCTGGAATATGCATTTAAAAATGCACAATATTTGTCCTTTTTCAAACGTATTTTTCTACTACTGTTTAAAGTAAAATAAAAATTTGGGACTTGATCCGACCTGCAGAAACCTCTCATCGTTGAGATAAAAGAAAATTGACCAAAATCCGACATATCTACGAGGCATGAGAGTTTTTCCTACCGGCACCGACACCCTTTATTACCTATCATCAGTTTTATAACTAAAATATTGTAGGTATATTTTTTTAACAATTAGGTATTGAAGATCGAACTATAAAATGTATGAACATGAAATGGATACCATCCTATAATGATATTTGTATATAATTATTAGCTATATAATATATTAACTATTCAGAAAAATATATTATTATATTAATAATAATAATTATAATATATTTATAATAATATATTTTTCTGCCGTGAATAAGCACCTTTTTTCAGCGAGTAGAAACTTTCGTTCGCACCATTTTTTACCGTGTAGAAACTTACATATTACGTACATTTATTTTTACCATGAATTAACTTATATTAGCCCAACTAGTTAACCTGATCATACAATGGTATAGACGTATAGTAGGTACATAGCCTAGGTTCATTATTTTGAAAGCAAACGAAACTAAAACTAAAATAATTTTGAGCAAAATCTTTTTTTAATAACCCAACCTCCTGTGGTCGGGACACTTGGAAACATATAATATACCTACTATATATAGGTACTCCTGAAGACGAGAAAAAAAAACAATAAACAAAACACTTGGCGTAAACATGTACCTTGTAAAAGTATCCTCTACTTGTTTATAAATACAATTTTATTAGTGTTTAGTAAATATTTTGTTATTTAAAAAACAAATTCTACTCAGCCAGGGTTCTTGCATTGCTGCTGTAATTATTATTTATACACAATATAAAAATAAAACAGTGAAATGATGATAAAACGAGTACTTATATACAAGTATAGAAAAATTAACTGGTCCCCGTATTTGCTGTCGGTTAGTTTCATGCTAAAAAAAACTGTTAATAATACCTACCGTGTTTTCTAAAGCTATTATATTATCTTAAGCGTACATCCTGAACGTATGTCGTAAATTATATTATATTTTTTTTTTTTATTTATTTTAGAAAATTTACAATCTGTATTACGTAACACAGTAAGTAAAATGGATGACTGACATAACACTATATACATACAAAATAATAAAACATGAAACACAAGATAAGGGAAATCATCCAGCGATGATACCGTCAAGTAATTTAATTTTTTTTTTTATATACCTACATTAATTTAATAGGTCACGACACCAATTTCTTTTGAGTCGGCGCGGTGGGTTGTCAGGAAGAGTACGTGATGCTAGGTGAGTGACTAAAGGATTGGGATGGTGTTGCAGTTTAGAGTGAAATCTGTTATAGTACAATTTAGCTAGTTGGTCAACTGTTGGAATTTTTAGATCTTTGTGTAAGGTTTCATTTGTTACGTACCAAGGTGCCGAAGCTATTAGCCGGAGAGTGATGGACTGGGAAGCTTGGATAGTGCGGATTTGCGAAGGTTTGGCACAACCCCAGATTTGCATACCGTACGCCCAGATGGGTCTGAGGAGAGATTTGTACAGTGTGGACTTTGTGTGTATTGATAGTTTGGAGTTGAGAATTGGCCTAAGTAGTTATATTATATTAAGAGATAGAATTTTATAGTAAATTTTTGAATACTGTATAATATATTTTTTTTTTTTGGGGGGGGGTTGAGGCTTCAACTACTGTGGTTATTAGCTTTAGGGGGATGGAACACGTGTGTGTTTGGCATAGGTTTTAGTGGGCACCGGTAGGTATCTGCCATGTTCGGTTGCGGGGATGGCGGCACTTCTTCTCCGGACACCGTGACTTGCCCGAAAGTAAAATGCCGCCCGTGGCCGGGAATCGAGCTGGCATCAGCTACATCGCAACCGACGCTTTAGACCGACTCCGTCCCCCCTGTATAATATTTTTATTTAGTAAATTTAATACGAACTCAATAACATTTTTATGACTAAGCTAACAATTTAGCCAATATACCACTCGTCCACTCCTTACTACAAGTATTATATTTATATATTTATTAAAAGTATGCCTTGTCGCACAAACGAGTGTGCCAGTGGGTCTTAACATCTCCAACTTATATTAGTTGTTATACTGGACTAAAAATAGTCTTTAAATTAAATCAGAGATGATATTGTTAAAAATTGTCTTAGTAATAGATAATTATTAGCTAGAAGATCTCATGTGCATGATATTAATATAAGACATAAGTAGGTATATAACTAGTTATATTTATATCATACATTGTGGAGATATGGATGTCACTTTAGCGTTGTTGTGCATATGAAAACATTTGAAATGAGTGGTCACTCGAATTTTAAAACGGTAAAAAATATTTAAAGGGTAAAAAAACTACCGGTAAAATTTACGTAAATTTGCCGAGCTCCCATCTCTAATTATATTATATTATTATATTGCATGGTTATATAGCCATATAGGAGTCACACGCGTCGCCTATTTAACAAAAAAAACAATTTACTTGAGTTAGTTTATAAAGTTTAAAAGTCAACGATCAACCTTAAGAAAGTTAAGTTATAAAAGTTAACACGCACTACGTCATGGTATTAATTAACAATAGGTACATATTAGGTACTAACATTCATCTTACTTGATATTCCCTGTCCCTAAGGTTTATGATACTAAATAATTATATCAAAAAATTTATATTTTGTTATTTTGTTTAAAACCATTGTACGCACGGTAGTTTTAGCAGTATAATAAATAGCGTGAAATGAAAAAAAATGTTTAATGTATTTAGGTATAATTTTAACTATGATTAATATTTATACGGGTAAATAAAATGTCTACTAAAGTACGAACATGGTTTTAAGTGTTAACACATTTCAATGTATTCCTTTTAAAGTTACACAAGTTTGGAGAACATTTTTAAAAAATAAACTTGATTTGGGCTAGGATTAGGTACTTAAGCATATAATATAATATAGACATAATAAGCTATATAGTAAACATCATCAGTGGTGTTTAACCCCCCCCCCCCCACCCCTATTGACGTTCCCCCCCCCTACTAAATATATTGTTTATAGGGTTCGGGACTGATAATTTTAGAAAAGTTATAGATTTGTCTTATAAAATGGCAAAATTGAATACAAAGATTGAACTTACATATTTTGTCATATTTTGGAAAAGAGAACATTTGAGCGGTTTTTAGCATATCTGTGCATATTTTACATTTTTTTAACTTTTTAAGTCTCTTTGTTACAAAACTGTGATGAAACTAAAATATTGACATCTAGATTGTAGATTGTAAGAAGAAATGAAAATCAGTTGATACGTGTTCGTTTATCACGGTGTTCGCATATCACGTTACTCGTTATTACTTATTTATTAACCTATAGTACCTATTTTATGACAGCATTTTTAAAAACTAAGTTGTTTTATTTCACAATAGTTTAAAAATGTCCAAAAAGTACAATAGGGTCCTCTGTCCATCATATTAATCAATATACCTATATTCAAATTAGTAAGCTTGTGTATAAATTATTTTTATCATGGTTATATACCTACTTGTTTTTTAGTTTTTATTACCAAAATTTTAATATGTTTTATGCATTTTTCAAAAATAATAAAAAATGTAGCTGCATATACTTAAGCATGTTTTGACTGCATATTTCGATAATTTTTAGTGCAACAAGTCAAGTCCCGAACCCTACATTTATTTATATACGAAAACTGTATAAACTTGTTTTTAATCTATACTTTAACACCCCCTATTTCATAATCCTGGCCACTAATCCACTGCCTTTGTACCATAATATAGTAGGTACCCTGCAAGTGCACGCAATGCAAGTATTATGTTTCGAGAATTGTCGCCGTCGTAAAAAAATCGTCATGAGCTACACAATATCGAAAAATTACCAGACGAAAGAATGCGAAACTCTTCAAGATGTTTCCGAGAATAGGTATGCCTACATTATATTACGGGCACGTTTTCAAATAAATCATAAGGACAGAAAACACTCGTAAAACGTGCTCTGCCATGTTCCCCAATACCGCGGTATCGGAGCTTTCCCTTACCTCACAAGCATGACCCAATACCGCACAAAATGCATAGCCCAATACAGCACACAAAAATAGTACGATACGATACGATAACATTTTAATGTTTTAGATGGCAAAAAACAAAACACTAGTGGAACGTAGTGGCCTCTTGTCAAACTATGTATTGTATATTGCTGAAAAAAATGTTTAGTGCATATGTGAACGTTACCACACTATAGAGTTTCCGTATTGTAGTTGAGAAATAATTAATTTGTTTTGCAAGTTACAATTATTATTTCATCCTCTTAAAATACGTGAAAAAATTTTTCTTTAGATTTATTCTCAATACCAGCAGTTTTAAGTTTCTGAATAGCATCGGTTATAGATGATGGAACTTAGGTAAAGTCCTTCTCGATACATGGATTTTCGGAGAGCATTTAATAATATATGAGATCAGCGTTTCTTAAACTGTGGGGATCACTTCAGGGTTTCGCGAAGCTTAAGTCATTATTTTCAAAATTTTCTAGAAAATTACTTAAAAATTCCAAACTAAATATTATTAATGGGGAAAAAAATGTTTGTATATTATCTATACTTCTACAATGTATTGTGTACTTATAGTGCTTATACAGTTGTACAGTTTAGAATTTTATGAAACTGTTGGGCTCATAGAGGTCAGGGACTGTCTGGACTAGTTGAATTATAAACTGTTAACAAATATATTAAATTACTTAAATATTTTTGTAAAAGTGTACTTATAAGGTCTATTTATTTCCTAACCAAGTTAATCATTATTTTCAACATAATGTGATAATTACCTATATTTTGTATAATATGTAGGTATATATTATGTATATTATGAAAATATACCCAAAAATAACGCTATAAACCCTAAATTAGCAAAAAAACAAAATAGCAAATAAAATGTCATGTATGACATCAGAGAAGTGTGATACATATGTGTATCTTACTTTGAATTTTCTAGGACGAACCAAGAAAAATATGCATTTGCTAGAACTTCCGAGCCCTGGTCATAACAAACACGAAACATGTATAGATAGGCATGTAGATAATGCTCAGTGTTGGGTAGTAACGTAACGCAAATTACTAATTACTGTAACGCAATTACTATTTCAGTAACGCAGCAGTAATTTCATTACATTTTACTTAAAGTAACCCAATTGTAACAAAATTACTTTTTTTTTAAGTAATTTCTATGAAATAAAGCACTAACGAGTTGTTTTCCACGTTATTGAAATAATAGTTTTGAATGTATTACAAAAACAAGCCGTTGGGATATTTCAGAAAGATTAAAAATCAATTATATTTATTCTCGATTCCGATAACAACCCAGGAATAAAAGTGATCACTAATTAGCAGAAAGAAAAGAGTTCGGTTTAAAAATAAAATTAATTATGATTAATGACTTACTGATTGCACATTTGTTCATAATAATATGTCTATTATCACTAGATCTATGATTGTAAAATATATACATATAATAATTATTGAATCATGTGAATTGAATATGGTTCAAAAAAAAATGATAAAAAAAGTAACATTAATTGTAACTCACTACTTTATTAATGAAAAATATTATAATGTAATAAAAATAATTTTAGGTAAAGCAATTGTAATTTAAATAAAAATATTTCAATGATTTGAATGGAAGAACGGTGCTTAAGATTGGTACTTATAGGTGGGTACTTTTTATTGATTTTTTTTACATTAATATTAAATATAAATGTAAAATAAATTGTATATTATTCTAGGTCTTTATACTTTTATATCGCAGCTGTTGATAATTAATATATACATTTAAAATAATAAGAGTCAAGGGAATACAAATAAGTTCCTCACACGGTCGCAGTGTCCTATACACTCCTACTTAACCAAATCATAGTTCGACATTACTAGGTACCTATACTTATAAAAAATAATAATACACGTGATCGCAAACGTTTCTAACTCTATAAATACTGGCTACTATAAATATTTTTCAAATCACAATAAAATAAATAAAATTGTTGATCGATAAATGTTAAGCTGAATAATATTTAATTTTGTTAACATTTGGTTTTCAAATGACAATAGAACATAAACGTGGCTTTATGCCCAAACTTTTTTTTCCATTAAAATTACTTATGAGGAATCTTATATTAGGCATATTTTAAAGCTAAGTATTAATGTTAAAAATGTTATGAATTTTTAACTAGGTATACCTGTGATAATTTGCAATTTTTTGTGATTTTGAAAAATTTTAAAAAGTTTTAATAAATTGTGACTATATAATATTTTTAATTGTTCAATTGTTATAATCACTAATACACATCATGTATTAAACGATAATGCTTTTTACTTAAGAACAAAATTATATTTAACTATAGTATACCTATAAGAAAAAACTAAAAAGTCAAAAATGACAATTAATATCCAAAAACCAGAACAAAAAGAGGCATAATAACTTTAAATTATACCTATAATCATGTCGAGTGAATGGAGATATTGGTGAAAATTTCAAATCTCTATAGTTATTTATTATCATATTTATAACGTCGGAAAAACAAACTTTTGAGGCATCAAAGTACTAACTACTAACTAGATACAGTTTTCTATCAAAAACCTCCCACGTAATTCCAGAGTTCAAAACGTTTTTTCTGGGTACAATAAAATGTGTTTTCAGAAACAAAAATATAAAAATACACACACATGACACATCATTGTACGTAAAACTAATTCAAACGTACAGTAACGATTTCTCCTGAAACAATTTTAGTCATTTTGTCAATATTAAAAGGTATTGACTACAACTATAGAAATTCCACTTTATTACTTAACTTATCATTTTCTATACACAATATTTTCAAAATATTTCAACTAATTTTAAGGTATTTGTAGCGGAGTTTGTAATTTGCACCAAATTAAAGATATGTTATTTGCACCACTGCAGGTAGTCGAACTTAGCGTTTGTAATTTGCACCAAAATATCATCACCATATCCTACATATAATATTATAACCATGTAACTAATATTATATAAATTTCGTTTTTTTATATAATATAATTGGACGAGTTAATATATAAAATAAAACAATTATTTAATATTCACTTAAAATTGTTTTTTATATAAACGTCACAGTTTGATAAAATTAAATTGTTACCTACTTAAAATTAATTTTTCTACTGCAAAAATATGTACTATAATCATAGACGTATCTAGGGGGGGGGGTGGGGGGCTTAGACCCCTCAGTTTGAATATTAGCCCCCCAGAATTATTTGTATTTCATTTACTTTATAGTGTTTTTTTTTTATTATTATTGTTAACTATTTTTGCGGCCAACCGTTAGGTAATATAATAATATGTGATTTTGTATAATAGGTACCTATAGGCGAACATTATTTCAATACAATGATATAAGTACATCTATTAAAAATAGATTTCTACATTTTAAATGAACCTTATATAAACAACTAATGTATATATTTAGAAATATAGGATGCCACGCAGTTTCCTGGTTGGAATCATTTAATTCAATTTAAGCACATCCATTGTACATACCGTGAGCACAATGAGTAACTAAAAATCTACTATTATACAACAAAGCGACTTCCTCATTTTCTATATTTACACTGAAATTAACAGAAAAATATTCTGCTTCGGGATTACAATAAAAAAATGTAGGTATATCTACTGTCATCCAAAAAAACTAAAAACCTCAAAAACTTCAGTATTTTTATAATGTTATTTGTTGTAAAATTGTAACTGCAGTTATTTTAAAGCATTTTTTTTTTGCCAATGTGTAAATACTTATAAATATTACTTAACCCTCTACCTATAAGTGTACCAGATTTCCATTTCCATCCATGCATTATAAGTGCGCACTGTAAGACAGAGAAACCCGGAGGGCGTGTGTGGTATCCTATTAATCCGGTCTAAACGGTATGTGGTCACAATAAAGGCCGATGCGTATTATAGCCATATTATAGGGTTGCCATATAGCCGCACATATATACGATCTCTGTAAACAGCGCCAAAGAGAATTGGAAAAATTGTAATTTTACAATTTGTCATACCAAATTTTTTTTGGTAAACTCGAGGCGATACTATAAAATCGTAAACGTGAGTTAGTCGACCTCAAGACGTGTGATTGGCTTCACGACATATTATCCAAACGTGTTTTGAGAATCATTATCGCTAATAGATCGATCGATCATCGGCGTGTTGTAAATAGAACACGTCGTCGTCCTAACACAATAAATTCGTATAATATTATATAGGTGTCACGCATGCTATAGACAAATACGGCAAACCATCTCAACACAAACATCTCTTTATCGTCAGTTTAGTCTCGACGTTAAGAACTTAAGGGACCTCACTTCCACGTAATTTTTTGTCAAAAACTACTGAAAAATATTCGGATTGCCCGTAATATATACAAAGGAAAGAACGTGCCACATTTTTAATTTTTGTAATTTAAATTGCAATAAAAATTTTAAGAAATTCAAAAAAAAATCAGAATTTCCACCTTACATATTTAATTAAATAAATACAATTTTAAAAATGTGATCTCTCGTACATGTTGTAGAAAAAAAGAATATTTTGTCAGAATGCAAATTGAGGTAAGTATTATTGGAATTAGAATCGTATGTTTGAGTGAAAAATAAACATTTTTTCATGAACACAATATTACATTTTGACATGCGCGTGCGAGTGCGTGCGAGAGCTCTCCGTATCGCTACAATAATTGACCCGCATGAGCACCACACACAAATATTATTAATGATCATTAATAATCACTAATAATCATTTACGACTAACACATAGATCAAAGGTGCCGACGACGAGATTAGAAATTGCATAAGCGATTCTCCTTAAATCTATGCCTAGGCCCCTTAAGACGTGTGCGCAGTATCCACACAGCGGCGGCGACTCCTCCGCCCCTCCTCCCCGCCCTGTAATCGTGCCGCCTCACCAGATAAATACAAGCACGCTAGTAAAGTAATTAATATACCATATACGATAACTTACCACGGGACCGCACAGTCGAACAGTGAACACGTCGTCACTCGTCAATCGTCACCAGCAGTACGGATGCCTCATTTCCACCTCGTCGTCACTTGCTTATTACAGAGTACAGAACTACAGACCGTCATCGTCGTTACAGAAATCATCAGTCGCTTTCGAGTTTCGACCTCAGTTTGGACACCTTCCACCCGCCCGCGCGTGATCTGTTATCTTGAAAAATGTCGAAGGTCTCAAACTACGTCAAGGCACTCAACGGCAGCGCGAAAGTCGCTGTGGCCGACGACGAGCTCAAGGAACAATTTTCCAAGGTAACTAACAAACGACGACGCTGCCTGTACCTATACCTACTCGAATTTCGTACATTATATTATTTTATTTAAAATTAGATATAGGGTATTTGTGTTGTGTCTTACTGGCTTTTCTCCCAACGATATGGTACCCAAGTGATAGATTTTCTTTGTCACTCGTCCTGCCGACGTCTTCCCTGTGGGGGCTTAGGATTTCAACATTTCAATGGTTATTCGTTGTGTTCATATTACCTATTATTATAGCCCATTATAGGTATTACCTACCTACAACAATAATAATATAATACATTATTATATTGTTATTAGTTATTACCTACTTATTTTAATTGTTATGTAGGTAATTATAATATTAATTATAATTTTTTATAATATTAATTATAATTTTTTATAATATTAATTATAATTTTTTATAATATTAATTATAATTTTTTATAATATTTCATTATAATTTCAACAGTCCCAATAAATGTACTATCTAATACTATATAGAACTAATGAATTTATCAGATAAAATATATAAAATATTTATGTATAAAAATGAGTTATGGCTAGGCCTCCAATTTCAATTCAAAATGCAATTTTTGTAGGTGCTCTAAAACAATGGATTACAACTTACAAGCACAACTTTTGATTCATATAACATAAAATTATAAAATAATAAAATAAAAACTCAAAATAAAATGCATCCAGGAAGGATTGTTTATGCTGAACACAAATTTGCTATGTTTCCTTTGGACCACAGACAACATTTGTTACATTATTTAATTGTTAAGTAACTTAAGATGATATTATCCCCATATGTGTTATTTTCATCTTACTAACACATACCTAACATACCAAATTTTACATTTAGATGAATCCGTTTTACTGTTATTTTTAATATTAGAGGGTATTGGACCTTTAATAAAATTTAAAGGTATAAAAGCCCAGGGCCTCACAATAGGTTTATTTTCGATATTTTAATTTTAAAACAAATTATATGCATTTTAAAGATTTAAATTGTTGTAAAATTCTAACCTTTAAATTTAATAATAATATGTCAATTTCAGCTTAATCACTAATAGAATCTATTAGAATTAGATAGCCTTGATATATAAGAAAGAGACCAACTGGTATAATCCCCTCGATCATAATAGACATTAATTGTCCAAACAATTGCCTGGTTACTTTAAAATTTAAAAGGCATAATATGTATACAGGTTAATTATATGTTGAACAGTCAGTAATTTGTAGTCATTTACCCATAACTGGTGTAGTGGTGTAACCCACATAACCAGCTAAATCCTAAAATCACAGCATCTCTACATCTGTATTTAAGAGTAAATAATAAATACTGACTTCATTTTTATAGATTTAACTCAATTTAAGAAATAAAATACTAAATAATTTAAAATTTTATCATATTTATTAACATCAATAAACCTTGCATGTTTTCTTTGCAGAGTAAAAGTTATTAACTTCATGACTGTATATTCATTTTGAGATATAGGTATAAATTATTTTTGTTATAAAATTTGAACATTTTATTAATTTTTATTTACAAAATTATTTTCAAATTGTAGATTTTATAAAAATATATATTTATAAAACATTTGTCATATTACCTACCAACAACTAAGATATTAGGTACAACTTTTATATTAGGATATGCCATATTTTGGATTTACTAACTAGGTTGGTTCTATATTTCATAATGTAATTGTTAAAAAAAGATATTACCTATTACATTTAAGATTCCATACAAAACTTTTCAATTACCTACATAAAATATGTTAAAATTTTTTAATGTCTAATTACTTCTCTACTATTTTTAAATATGTTAAATTTTATAATTACATAAAAAATCAGTTTGTACTGAATAAAACAATTTATTTTTTATTTTTTTTTTAGATTGATAAAAATGGAGATGGAGCTATTGATCTTTCAGAACTACAACAGGCTCTATATTTATGTGGTTTTAAGTTACCTGCATGGAGAGTTCGAAAAATAATTGAAGATTATGATGGTAAAAGAACTGAAACAAAAGGAAAGCTTGTAATTTCAGAATTTAAAAAGGTTTAATATTTTACATACTTATCTAACATCTGAACAAATTCAAATTTATAAACATTTAACATTAATATACTTTTCAGCTATGTTCAGACCTAAAAGCAGGAGAAATTGCTAGCTCATTTAAACAAGTTGTTTCTAAAAAAGAAAACTTAGAAACTTTAGGTGGTATGTCTGATGCATCAAGTGACGGAACAACACATTCTGTACGTTTAGAAGAACAGCTTGCATTTTCTGATTGGATCAATAGAAACTTGAGTAATGATCCTGACCTAAATCATTTACTTCCAATAGAATGTAAAGGGAAACATTTGTATGAAAAGGTCATAGACGGAATATTGCTCTGGTAAACAGATTTTAGACTTAAAACCAACAATTATTATATTATTTATATAATTATACATATATCATAATTGTTTAAAATCTTTTTTTTAGCAAAGTTATTAATCATTCTTGTCCTGGTACAATTGACGAAAGGGCAGTTAATAAAAAAACAAATAAAAGCAATCTTACTGTTTACAAAAAATTAGAAAATTTAACACTAGCACTAGTTTCCAGTCAATCTATTGGTTGTAATGTTGTGAATATTGATGCTCATGATCTTTCTAAAGGAAAACCACATTTAATCCTTGGTTTACTCTGGCAAATTATTAGGGTAAATATATTTTTGGCAGTAAAACAATTAAAAAACCTAATTTTATTTTATAATTTTTTTAAAATTATTTAGATAGGATTGTTTAATCAAATTACTCTTGAAAACTGTCCTGGGTTAGCTACATTGTTACAAGATGGAGAAAAAATTGAAGAGTTTATAAAACTGTCACCAGAAGCTATACTTCTTGGATGGGTTAATTACCATTTGAATCGTGCTGGAGTGTCAAGGTATAAAATAATATTTAGTTTTGTTAAGTAAAGATAATTATTGTAAAATATTTTGCTAATTTCAGACAATGCTATAATTTCCAAAATGATATAACTGATTCAGAAATATACACATACCTTATGAAGCAAATTGCACCACTTGATTCTGATGTTGATATGTTTGCTTTAATGGTAATTACTATTTATGAATAACTTTTACATTTTTGTGTAAGAAACATAATATTCTTTTATTCATCAATATTTAAAACAATTAAAATTGAATACTATAATGTTGTATTTTATTATTTTAGCTTTGACCTTTAACTAATCAAATATTATTTTAATTGGAATATTTCTTATTGATTTTAGTAATTGATAGTTTATAAGGATGTTTTTAATAGGGCTCCTTATTTCATGTATACTTGGTTTCACGTTTTGACTTGAAATTAATGTTTAATTCATAAGACATGTTACTTAAAATATTCCGTGAATTTATAATATTATTTACGTCATTACTTACTTATTTTTTTATTTTTATTCGTAGGTCAAAGATGATTTTACTCATATTATTAATTTAGATTGATTTAATAATCAATAACTTAAAACATAACTACTTAGGTTAAGTAATGTAATATCTAACCACCTTCTAAAAATCATTAGTTAACAATTATTTCTTTTAGTAAAATTAATAAATTTTTTTTTATAAATAATATAAATGTTCAGTTGATACCAATTTTAAAGTTATTCTTACGAATAACGAATTCACTTGAATATAATTCCGATAGTATCTTAGCATTTATTAATTCACAAACTATATAATATTATTCACGATATCCTTGTACACTTATGTTTGTATTCACTAAAAGTAAGGCCTCTAGTTATTAACTATGTTTTAATTTTGATAAATTAACCAACATTTTCATTGAGCTTATAAATCTTTGGATAATTAAATTACATTTATTGTCTATAAAGGAACCGGATTTGAACAAAAGAGCAGATATAATGTTGCAGCAAGCAGCTAAGTTAGGTTGTCGAAGTTTTGTTACACCCATTGATGTCGTGAATGGTGTATACAAATTAAATCTTGCATTTGTTGCTAATTTGTTTAACAATCATCCAGGATTAGACAAGCCCAAAATAGAAATTGCAGGATTAGAATCAATCGAAGAAACAAGAGAAGAAAAAAGTTGGTTTTTTTCTTTTTAATAAGATTTATATTTGAAACTCAGGTTTATATACTAGGTGATTCATTTAACATAGGACAATTATTATTCAAAAAGTATTATATTTTCACAGTTAAAATAGGTACAAAATAACGAGTTTATTAAAAAATTATATTTTTATCCTTAAAATTTTCTAAGTTTTTACTTTTTTGAATTACAACACAGTTTTAATTTCATCTTCAAAAGCAGAATATTTTTCCCAGTATTTTGATACTTTATGAGTTTTAAGTAGTTAGAGTTTAAAGGAATTTAGTAGTGGACCAAAATTTTGCAGGGTCCTCGCCTACCATACCACTCCGCTCATCTTAACATTCAATGCTAATAACTCAAAAGCTACTCTTCATAATTTTGATTTTCATGTATCTAAATACTTAAGAAAAATATTCTGCTTTGAAATGTGAAATTAAAACTGTACGTTGTCATTCAAAAATGTTAAGGATAAAAATAGTTATTTAAAAAACTATATGGTATTTCTTAAAAATATTGTTTTTAGAGACTAAAAATAAAGTGTTTTTTTTTAAACTTTTATTCTTTTTGAAATTATGAGTATAACGTGTATAATGATAAAATAATCACCCGGTATACTGTTGATTAGTCTTTTTATTTAATTTTCGTATTATGTAATGAATTCTCTAATTTTTATTATAGCGTACAGAAATTGGATGAATTCTTTGGGTGTTGCACCTCATGTTAATTGGCTTTATTCAGATTTGGCAGATGGTCTCATAATTTTTCAATTGTATGATATTATTAAACCAGGAATTGTTAATTGGTCCAAAGTAAACAGGTAAAGAAATGATAATTTGAACTTCGCTTGAAATATTAAAATTAAATCAATAAATTGTTATACATTTCAAATTCACATAAAAGGATGTTAGCTCACAATAAGTTAACTCTATGTGAATCATGTATAACATTGCAAATTTGCATTGAACAAAACCATTCTTGTTATTTTAAAGTTAATTGACCTATTATCCAACTCAAAGTTAGGAACATTATTTGTGTTTATTGGCTTTTTTATAAAATTTCAATTTTGATGCAAGTTATGAGTGTAAAACTGTAAAATATTACAATCAAAAAGTGCTAATCTATCTCTTAAAATGTTAAATATCTTAATAATACCAATATACAAATACAAATGATGTTATAAACTTAAGTTTATATTATAGATTAAATTTAATCTTAATATTAAAGCTAACGATACGTACAGTTCTCAGTAATTTCGTTCTGCTGAATGCTAATTTGATGTGAAATGTCAGAGAGAAAACAAATTGTGTAATGACATCCTTTGTTTTTTACGATTATAATATAGTATAAGTAATTCAAACATCAATATGTTTATAATGTAGACAATTTTCTAAACTGCGACAATTTATGGAAAAATTGGAAAATTGCAACTATGCTATTGAGTTGGGTCGTCAATTAAAGTTTTCGTTAGTTGGTATTGCTGGACAAGATTTAAATGATGGAAATGCAACACTTACATTAGGTGAGCAAAATAAATAAATAATTGTTGGTGTAGTAAAAAATAGAAATGGGTCAAAGTTATTAACATTATGACATATTTAATATTTTGAGATTCCATTATTTCAATTGTTTATGGTAATGTCATTGATATTATAATACACAGATAAGCCATTATGTTGTTAATATTGGAAACGGCTAATAGCATTTTACAGTTTCCAATATTAACAACACTATGTCTTATCTGTATATTATTTTCAAGGGTAATGTATATCTGCCGAGATCGATATTATTAATAAAAAAAATTGTTCACTGTATTTGATTTCAGTTTTACTTAACTATTAAATATGGAGCAAAACTATAAGCTAATCAATAAACAATTTTGTATGTTTTTTATTATAGCTTTAATTTGGCAACTAATGAGTGCATATACTTTATCAGTCTTAACTCAACTTGCTACAACTGGAAGGCCGATGAACGAAAAAGAAATTGTTACCTGGGTTAACAACAAGTTACGAAATGCCAATAAATCTTCAACTTTAAGAGGATTCCAAGATCATGCATTAGCGATGGCGAATTGTTATGATTTAATTGATGCAATAAAACCAGGCACCATTAACTATGATTTAGTTAAAGAGGGTGGTGATGCTGAGGTAATATTATTAATAAAAATAATTATCAAAAATTTGAATATTTGAATATTTGATTTGTAACTAAATTGAATTATTTTTTTAGGATAATTTAGCTAATGCTAAGTATGCAATATCAATGTCCAGAAAGACGGGTGCTAGAGTGTATACTTTACCAGAAGATATTACTGAAGTAAAACCAAAAATGGTAATGACACTCTTTGCGTGTCTTATGGCTATAGATTATGTTCCTTACATGACGGTAACTGGAAAATCAGACTTGTAACCAAATATGTATTTAAAATGCTAATTTTATTTTTCATTTTCTTCTTTGGTATTTATTGTTTATATGTTTTTTTAATTGAATTTAATTTATTTGTTTATTTTATTATTGTGATTACTTAAATAAAATTATATAAAGTAACATTTCAATTTTAAATCCAGTACCTAAATGTATACGTTTACTCGATCATGACTGGTATTGCTACACTAATTACAATTCTTATTCTTATCTTCATTAGCTGTTCAATAATATCATGTTTCCTACCAAATTGTTATACTATATTATATTTAATAATTAGTATTAATATAATTTATAAAAGAGAAATATACACTAAAATTGAAATATATTTGATTAGTAGCAATATAATGTATCCCACAAAATGTTTTCATTTTAGATTCTGGGCGGAGCGATGAATGTAATGGTTTTACAATGATGTGTGTTTTTATATTTTTTTATTTTTTTTTGTGTCTGCCATCACGTTTTGGGACAGTAAAAGTGCTTAGATTTTCTTCAATAGTATATAATAGTATTTATATGGAAATGAACAAATTTTACTAATCTTAGTACTTTATTTATGCATAGATGATATATGATTAGTAATTTCAACACCATTATTTAAATTGTATTATTTATCATCAGTCATCACTCAACAGTCAATAGTCTACACAGATTTTAACATTGTAGTACACAGTTAAGCTTACAGAACAATAGACAATGGAAATA
>CARXXK010001050.1:0-28148 GCA_949089665.1 Macrosiphum euphorbiae | reverse complement strand
TTTTTTCATAAGCATTTAAAGTTCAAAATTGTAAAAATATGGAAAAATCACGAAAATTAGTGAATTATTTTGAGTTAAGAATTCGTAAAAATTTTTCTTTTTAAATCTAAGATTTGAAAATGTATACAAGATTCCTTATAAGTTTATCTACCTTTATCAATTAAAAAATCTCTACTGGAAAGTCAAATTAAATTTTTATGAGCGTTTGAAATTCAAATTTTTACAACATTGGATGTTCACTCGATTTCTCATGTAGCGATTTCCTTATTTTGTTGTAATTCAAAAACGATAACTGTAGATACATGAAAATTTCACTGAATGTTATATTAGCATTTCCTATACACCATACAATTTTGAAAATATTTTGACTCTTTT
This sequence comes from Macrosiphum euphorbiae, assembly GCA_949089665.1. Taxonomy (NCBI): domain Eukaryota; kingdom Metazoa; phylum Arthropoda; class Insecta; order Hemiptera; family Aphididae; genus Macrosiphum; species Macrosiphum euphorbiae. Next base: position 27,773 of record CARXXK010001050.1, on the reverse strand, counting down.
TGAGCTATTTACAGATATTTTAATTTTTCAATTTTTTTAGTTTTTTTTTCTATGAATATTAATAAAGTTTTATCTGTTGGGCCAAAAAGTGTAAAAATTTAATACAAGGCTCCTGATATATTGTTACAATATCAGTTGAAAAATATTAAAAATACATAGGCACAGTTTTTTTTATAAGCATTTAAACATCGAATTTGGCAGAATTTTTCAAAATCTCGAAAATTATCAATCATCGTAATTAATAAATTATAAAATGTTCAGTTTTTATAGCTAAAGATTGAAAATTTAAAACAAGATTCCACGTAAGTAGTTAATTCTCTTACCAAAAAATCTAAAAAATATACAATCACAGTTTATTTTTATAGTCATTGTATGTTCAAATTTGGACGAAATTACATATTAAAAAACCTAGTTATTTTGTTGTGATTATATAATATTATTCGTGGGTACCTACTTGAAACTTCTAAAGTTTACTATTATATATCAATGATAGTATCAGGATTTGTTATTGATGTTGATGTATAACGTGTTATAAGTACCTAATGGATATTGTGATAATGTGATATGATTAATTTGGAATAGGTAGGTCAATTTTTTTTTAATACCATAGATATGTATATAATTTGACTTAAACCTAGACTGACATACCGTCTTCGCTCAGAATCGTTTTTCTTATACATCATTGAATTCAAATTTAATACCATCCATTATACAGTGACCCACTTGTAACCTACAGTACAGCAGAGCGACATCCACTTACCCACCTTTTTTGAAATTGTGGTCATCAGAGTATTCAGACTACTAAAATATGGTTAGAAGTTGCCTATGATGAAAATAATATACATAAGATAAGATAATATATAAGGAAGTATTTCTAAAAAATTACAAGAAGAAAAAACCTCGGACAAAAACTGGATGATTGGTTTGGTAACATTGCATATAATATAACATTGAAATGTTTAAAGAAATTTCAGTGTTTAAATTTAATTGTATTTGTTTTTAAAAATGCATAAAATCTAATTTAGGTTCTGTAGTTTTCACTTGGTAAAAAATTATACAAAAAATAAATTTTTATTTAATAAAGTTAAATGTTTCACAATAATTATACACTGTTTGTATATAATAGTTCAGTACATAAACTGTAAAATTATCTATAATAAATAATAATCTTACCAATATACTGACAAAAATTGTTTTCTTAAAACCAAATACAGGAATACAGCTAATGATATTTATCATATTAATTATCATAGGCAGTATAAAATAATTATTTAATTTAAATAAAAACAAATTAAGAATTATAGTCACCCCAGCTACCTCCTAGTTACGCTTTTGATAATGAGGAAGAAATTAATTATAATTATTTGATTTATAACTATTAAGTAGATAGGTTTACATTTTTGAAATTCGGCCTATGTTTTATTAATTGCATTTAACATAATATTATCATAAAAACATTAACATTAATTTTTATCATAATTTATTACCCATTATGATATGAAAAAATGTGAGTCAGCTAATTATACCAAGTCAATGATTAAAGCCCTTATATTACACTTTTCTTCTTTTTGTAACATCATGAATTTGCAATAAACCTATTTATAATATTAAATGTTAATTTATACGAAATTTTTTTTAATCGATTGAATGTTCAAACCTAATACCTAACCTAGTTGTTCCGTCAAATATGTAATTATAATACAATTATCTAAGTCTGTATTGCAGAAAGATGTTGACCTACATGACGTGTAAGTGTGTGTGACTATATTACTTTGATATTTATCTAGGCTAGACAATTTAATACAAGGTCTTTCATACAAGTTGCTCATACTTTTATCAAAAAATTACAGTTAATTTTAGGAAAATTGGTATGCAAATACAATGTTTTTTTCAAAAATGAATTCATTCTGTTAAGACATATATATGAAATGTACGTCTTACTTACTATAGTTGACAGTTGAAACTTGATAAATATTTTTTGAAAAAGTAATAATAATACGGGCAATGGTGGGGGGGGGGGTGATTCAGCCCGTTTTAGTCGACCCCTCTTTTCGAACGCCAATGCTAATATAGGTAATCCACAGCGTATCCTATATCATATGGTGATCACGCCGGCACGACCAAGTGTAGCTTACAAAAAAGTTATAGGTATTCATTGTTCAATATAGTATTATGTCTATCGACTTTTATTTTTGTCACAATTTATTCGGACGATTACGAAAAACGTGAGTGCTTCAATGGAGTTAAGGGAAGCCGCGTTTTGCTGTTTTGCGACCCCATGAAATAATTCGATAATAATTAAATTAGAAAAATTATTTTACAATAATTTCACATGTTAAAAATTGTTTTGCGTGGAACAAATTTACTCCCTCAATATTAATATAAGAATTACCAACATTTCACATAATTACATCCCTATACACATTTAATATTTTATAAGTTTTGTACAAATTAACCGTCGTTTTGACGAAATTTAAACTTTAAATGCTTATACAAAATAAACATGATGCCTATGTATCGTTAATATTTCCCCCTTTGCCCCCCCCCCCTTAACACGGTTCTGCACATAAGTACATTTTTCTAAATGTACCATAGTTAAAGATTCGTTATTTACTAGTGTTATATATTCAACAAAATGTGTTAACTAATTACTAAATTAGTTAGGTACCTACATATACTTACCCCAACTACAAAACGTACTTACGTACTGCGACTGTGATAGCTGCAGTTAAGAGTTACGAAAATTGTCATTTGATAAAAATGTATATTGGTTTTTTTGTAGATATAACCAACATTCAAATCGTAGAGTAAGATATATTCAAATATGTACACTACCTAGGTATAAACCTACATAGTAGGTACATAATACATATTGTCAAGACATTGCAGACTATACCTATCTAGTTTGTTATACAGGTAATATAAGATCATATTATGTATAACATCGTTAAGAGGATGCTATATTGCAATGGCGCAACTAGGATTTATTTCAAGGGGGGAGGGTCCAAAAAAATGTATTCAACTATTCTTTTTCTATTCTTTTTCTGAGTACCTACCTGTAGGACGTAAAGATTATTCATAGGTTTGTCTAATTTGATCAAAAAAAAATGTCCACAAGCAAATCAAATTAAATTTTTATGAGGTTTTGTTATTTTATTGTTATTCAAAAACGAATGACTGTAGATTTACTGACTATTTATATTTTTATTTTCTATACACCTATCATTAAGCCCGGCATCTATGGCCATAAGCTGTTTATGTAGGGTAGTATTGTATGGCGGTGGTAGGGTTTTACACGTGAGTGTTTGTGTTTGACAGAATTTTTAAGTAGGCACAAATAGGTATCTGCCATGCCCCCACTTGTTCTCCGGACACCGTGACTTGCCCGAATAAAAATGCGACGAAGGAATCGAACCGGCGACGGATGCGTCGCAACCGACGCCTAAGACACATTTTTTTATAAGCATTTCATTTTCGGATTTTGACATCATTTATCAAATTTAAAATTCAATTATTATCTTGTAGTTAAAAATTTATAAAATGTTCAACTTTTATAGCTAAGGATTTGAAATTTAAAGTAAGGTTCCACGTAAATAATATATAAATTACTTTAGTCACAATAATATATCACATATATTTACATTGTATGACCGTTTTCGCTAAGAATCGTTTTCCTTAAACAATGATGTTAATTCATTGAATTCAAACTTAAGTCTTAACACCATCCATTGCAGTGAAACGTTTGTAAACTTCTGTACAACAGAGCGACACCCACTTGCCCACCTTTTTTTCTTTTGTTGAATACTTGCAAGTATTATACTATATTATTATACTATTCATGAATACAGCTGTGTAATTTGGTATTCGGGAAACGGGTGTATACTTACTTCTATAATTTTTTTTTTACCGTATACCTAATCCCTAAATTAACGACTAATACTAATTAGAATTTTCAATGATAAAAAGAGGAAAAAAATGTTTATGAGTATGGCGGTAATTTGCTCAACAATATAAAAATAAGTAGGTAGGTATATCTTTATATATTATTAAAACGTGAGGCGATTTCTTATGACAGTTATATCTGAAGTTCTACTGGATCGATTTTCATGATTTCTTTTTCTAACGAAAGTACTCGGTGTGCAGATGAGCAATCAAAAAGTCCAAAAAATAAATTATTTAAGTAGTTATTAGAAGTATTAAGTTAGCCGTTTGGTTGCATAGCGGCATTCGTTGACGACGACAGCTGCCGCCGGTATAACCCCAACAACTCCCAATACTGTAGCATTTACGTCGTCATCATGTTAAGTTTTATAATTATTTGTCGTTCGTTATCGTCTTCGTCGTCGTTGAATATGAACCTAACTATTTTCGATTTCGTCATTTCGCGTACAGCAGAGAACGCTGAACTCATTAAAATTATTATTATTAATATACATTTAAAATGGAAAAACTTTAAAAATGTGCAGAAATAAAAATCTCTGTACAGGCCACGAATACAGATATACCTAGATATATCATTAATCGTGGTACAGGCTAAACTCTGGAACTATTTATCAGATCTTCTTGATTTTTTTTTTTTAACTAAGAGTATTTCACAAAGAAAGCTTATATGAAAGAAAATTTTAGGAAAATCCACAGGTGTATAATAATATATTGGTTTCTATCACTTGCTATAGTGGTTGATCGGGCATGTTTGTTGATTTGTATTATTATCTTTGGTCAATATACATGTATATAATATATACAAGACGATCTGACAAGTAGTTCCAGAGTTTATAGTATGTGTATTTATATAGTTATATATAAATATATATAAATTAATGTTTGTGGGTAGATTAGACATCTGGGAAGAAGAAAAGTTAATTTACAAAGGGTTAAATTTGTTTTTTTTTTTTTTTATTCTTCAGATTTTAGTAACGTTAGGTAAGGATAGGGTTTTGTATAAACCGATTATATTAATCCACCGCAGGTGGCATTAAGTGAAAAAGACAAACTTGGTATAATTTTGATACTTTAGAGTTAAATCATACACTTACGTACAAACTGCACAGGGTCCGGGATCTAAAGCAGGTAGATTTCCTACTTGATAATGTACTACTGCGAAGCAGAACTTTTATTCGGGGCAACGGAAAAGTTAAGATACATTTTGAATACCACACACCGATTATTAAATTATGAATTAAACAAAGTTTGAGTCATATAGAGATGATACATTGAACGGGAAACGAATTGCACTAGATCAGCTAGTTATCTATTTAATATTTATATTTTATACATTATAAAATAAAGTGTATGAATAAATATAACAATGTAGAAAAACTATATAGGTAATCAAATAAAACTTAGCCTGGAATATTACAATTTTAGTTTATTTTGAGACAGATTTCCTGACAATTATAATATTATTTGTAAATGTATGAATAATTATACTTTCCATAGTAAATTTTTCTTTTATATGGAAATAGACAAATTTTACTAATCTTAGTACTTTATTTATGCATAGATGAAATATGATTAGTAATTTCAACACCATTTTTTAAATTGTATTATTTATCATCAGTCATCACTCAACAGTCAATAGTCTACACAGATTTTAACATGGTAGTACAAAGTTAAGCTTACAGAACAATAGACAATGGAAATAATGATTAATGATTTATCAGTGGTTCATCATCCCATACAAGTTAGGCAGTTTTTAACTTACAAAGGAACCTCATAGCAGAGGTTAAAAAATATAAGTATAATAAATGTTAATAAAAAACCGTTATTGTTTGTGTTTTTCAAACTTGAAAAACTTTTTTCATATAAATGATATCAAAAAATAAAAACAACGTTGCACAGCCAAAGTTCTTCTTTTTATGTGGTGAAAATATAGTTTCTTAGTTATGATTGTAGCCTTCTCGGTTCTTTCCCGCGCAAAACAGTTTTTGGCTATGTTGTGCATTTGTAAGACGGAGACAACGCATGCGGGTATAGCGTCCTCTTAATGCATACTCTGCAGAAATGGTGCTGGCAGGGCCCTGCCGTAGTGGTGGAAATTTCATTATAGCAAATTATACATACTTCAAGAACTGAAAAAAGAATATTTTAAGTGAACAAATATTTACAAAAATGCCATAACCAATGAAAATTAATTTAATTTATCATACTTTCATTTTATTGATGTGGCGCTACCTCCTCATTTTCAAGTTCACCATAAAAAGCTTCAAATATAATAAGTCTTCCGTTTCTAGCACATCCTTCTACTCTTGGACTCCGGTATCCATGTCTCCAATTATCTACACATAAATTTTAATAATTATTTGTTTATTGTTATACATTGATTGAATAAATTCAGAATATTTCTAAGTTAAGTGAAGTTTGATAAGTATTGTAACAGTATCAAACTATTAGAAGCCAGGTTTTAATAGACATTGGCGTAACTAGACCTCTAACATTAGACACACAGCCTACACCCCTACAATCCTTTTTACACAACTGTCATTGCTATTCACTCAAAGATTTTAAATATTTTATATAATATGTATTAACAATTTATACACTATACAGACATAATTGAATTAACATTTTTAATTAAAGTACCATTTTAATTTTTAAATTAGTTAAATTATGATATTTTTTAGCTAGATTTACTATCTTGTAGGTTGAAAGCATGACCATGTACTATCTGAATTTTGTTGTCAGGTAGTTCTAAATGAAGCACCTGACCTGATACTGGTGCTAATGCAACTTCTTTTGCCGGTGCAACAAATGCTACTAAATCATCAGCTACTGATACTGGTGCAACAACTGGTACTAAATCTGCAGTTACTGGTACTGGTTCTGCTTGTTCAACAACTATTGGCGGTTCACTATCCGCATACAGAGCCCAATTTTGTTGCCGTTGTTCATATATTGCTGTAGTATGCGACATTATTTGAATAAACTGCCACGTTGATATCAGCCCAAGAGAATATTGTTAGCAAGCATATGTTTTATAGAATTTAAATTTCTATAATTTATTTCTTGGTTTCTTGTTGACCATAAATTTTTATTTATCTGAGCCACAATAGTGTGGAAATTCATACTCAGGTGAGATAGGGGATCTGTAATATTAAAATCCAATATGGTCGGTAGCAGTTGGCGTTAAGTGAATAAGTGTAAAAAAAAAATAAAATATGATTACCTAAAAATATCCATGAGTTAGGGTGAGTTACATTTGTTCTGTAAGGCATTATAAAAACTTTCGAGACTATTGTTAGTTAGTCTTGGTAATCCATTGACTGAAGTTATGTTTGATCCGACTTGTCTGAGAAAAAAGCTAAAAATAAGTATTTAATTGATAAGTAACAATAATAATAAATAGATAAATTACCAATGAGTCTTAAATACAGATAATAAAAAAATAGAAGTAATTTATTATTTTTTTAGTTTTCTATAACAATAATAGAAACTTCAAAATAAGATATTCTTAAGTGAAGAATTTAGTTTAGGATTTTTACACGTTACAAACTTACAACATATTATAATTATACATATTATTCTTACTTTTCATTGTAATCAAATAAATTTGCCATCAGTATTCCATGATTCACAGGAAACACTCTTGCCATATAGAATACTCGTTGGATATCAACAGATGGTGACGATGGTAATATTTTGCGTTTTATGGCCATTATGATTAATAACAATAAATTTGCCATTCCCCAACTTTTTTAATGACCCTGTACAAAAATATCCACCACGTCTTGCACATCTGTAATATCTATAACAATAAAAATAAACAATAAGTAAGTACTAATTACTGATTAGTTATCTAAGTAATAATGGAGATTTACCTATACATAAAAATATTAAAAAGAGTACAAAATGCTGTACTAGGTAGGTGGTACTAAGCTAGGTACTTACACATAAATTGAAGCACTGAACACAATATTATTAAACTATATTAATTTCTACTTCCCGAATACAAGCCCGTTTTGATATTGAAATTGAAAATAGGTATAGGTGGTACATTTAAAAAATAACCTGTTATTAGTGTAAGCAACTTATTTCTAGAGTTAATAATGTTGAATATTCACAGAACATAATATAACTTATTAAATTAAAATATAATTTATAACTATAAATTAGCAATAAGTAGTATATAATTGCACATCTATATAAGTGTATAAGGGACTATTATATGGAATACTATTAGCAAAGGGCAAACGATTAATGATATCTATTATAATTTTCTAACTTCAAAATCAATGTAAAGGTCTTAAATATATTACTCACGTTATTACTTTTTTCGTACACACTCCTTCTTACAAATGTACAACATAACAAAAAACTGCTTTGCGAGGGTTAGAACCACTCCCTCGGTATTTATAGTAGAATCACCAAAATTACACAATGCAGAGGAAACTACTTTATCTGTGTCGTGGTGTTTTTATTTATTTGAATAACATATTAAATAAAATAAAATTTAAATATCGGTTTGAGAACATTGGGTTTTATTTGGTTTTTTTCATTTAATCAACCAGACGAATTAAATGAAAACGGTTTATCACTATCATGGATGGAAAATATCATATCAGTTTGGCTTACAATAAACAACAAATTACATTATCACTGACCGCCGAATTTAAAAATATTTTAATTTTTAACATCATATTATTCGATACAAATACAATTTCACAACCAACTACTGAGTATAAATGTATAATAACACCAATTTATAATCATATTGTATACCTACTTAGTATATTTATTAGGCAGTGGTAGTGGTATTAGCATTAAGCAATTATAACATTAAATAATATATATTTATGTATTATTTATGTGTTTATGTAGTTGAACGTAATTATAATATAAGACTGTTAATGAATTATTCATAATTATTCTCCTAGACTCTACAGTCTACATGTCAACTTATTAAACATAAATAAACGATCTTACGATTCATTATTTGAATAATTAGCAATTTTAAATCAATCAATATACAATATTGTTTATGCTCGATGTCATTAAAATTGTAATCTTCATCATCTAAGCAAATTTATTTTGTTATTTAATTTGTTTAAGCTAAGGTAAAAATATAAAATTTTTTATTCAAATATAATTTGAAAAAAATTGCCAATTTTCGTGAATGTAATGAAATTTGTCAAAATGTTAACTTCAGCTAGACGCTCATACAAAATTATTGTGGATTTACGCTCAATTTTTTTTGTAATATCTACTAACAAGTAACAACAACTTACGAGGAACGTTGTAATACATTTTCAAAATTTTTGATAGTGCGTAAAATATTTTATTCACAATAATTAAAAAAAACTAATAAAATTCGAAATTTTCTTATAGATGTAGATAGATAGCTCATTAAGAGTCACAATACCTATTTCGAAAATGTTATGGTGAATAGATATTGTTTTTATATTGTATTATATAAATACATAAACATTCATTGAAAATGTCTTGTATCTACCGAAATATAATTGGAATGGTAGTTACAACAAAAGCCGAAATCGATTTTGTCGAAAACTGATTTTAAGTAAAAATTACAAAATCACAATAAATAGCTACACATTTGTCTTAATGTTTTTAAAATTATTAAAATTAATTTTTAAGTAAACAAATATTTGTTTTATTATAATATACCAATCAGTTATGGCTCTTCTACGATTTCAAACAAATTAAAATTACCTAAATATTTTTAATATATAAACATGGTGCCATCTAATAATATGAGCAATACCTAATTTGTTTACCTACAAATTAATATATAAAATTTTGAAATCATTAAGACAATTTTGAAGCTGGATTTTATATTTTATAGTATTTTCATCTTAGATTCTGAGCCGATCAATGAATGTTTTGATTTTAAAGTGTTGTGTGTTTTATTTAAAAAAGTTGTTTTGTCTCTGTACACGAGTTGTTGTGGAAGCTACTAATAATATCAAATATGTAAGGATGCTTCTATTTTATGCAAATGTTTTATTTTTTTGTTTACTGACTGCATTTTAATTTAAATATCCATACAGTCTTGAATGGTATAATATGTAATAGCTTTATGTTAAACTGAAATGTACAGCAGAATACCTATAAGAATAGATGCTCTTTTTCTAACTGTTATTTCAACAGCCTACATTATGTTGGCTTATGGAAAAGCTTTTTCCAAAATTCATTAAACGTGTATGTCAAAATACATAGGAATCATTTTGTATGCAAAACATAAAAATTATAACATATTCAAATTTTTTAAACTAATATTGTTTTTAAAAAACGTAAAATTAATATTATAAAATCCTTCTTTAATTATTACTATAATGTTAAAATGAGAACATAATTAATAATTATATTTAAATGAATTTTTTCACATGAACCAGACATTTAGACTCTATATTTAAAAATAACAAATATATATTGTATATTATGTAGTTCATAGCTCCTAGTATATTGTTTCAAGATGAAAAATATTAAAAATCCTTAGTCACAATTTTTTTTTATAAGCATTTAAAGTTCAAAAATTGACAAAATATGGAAAAATCACGAAAATTAGCAAATTATTTTGAGTTAAGAATTCGTAAAAATTTTTCTTTTTAAATCTAAGATTTGAAAATGATACACAAGATTCCTTATAAGATTATCTACCTTTATCAATAAAAAAATCTCTAGCGGACAGTCAAATTAAATTTTTATGAGCGTTTGAAATTCAAATTTTTACAACATTGGATTTTCACTCGATTTCTCATGTAGCGATTTCCTTATTTTGTTGTAATTCAAAAACGAATAACTGTAGACACATGAAAATTTCACTGAATGTTTATATTAGCATTTCCTATACACCATAGAATTTTGAAAACATTTTGACTCTTTTTGCGCTGTTTATGGACATTTACAGCTTTCAATTTTTTTTAGTTTTTTTTTCTATAAATATCAATAAAGTTTTATCTGTTGGGCCAAAAAGTGTAAAAATTTAATACAAGGCTCCTGATATATTGTTACAATAACAGTTGAAAAATATTAAAAATACATAGGCACAATTTTTTTTATAAGCATTTAAACATCGAATTTTGACAAAATTTATCAAAATCTCGAAAATTATCAATCGTTGGAATTAAAAAATTATAAAATGTTCAGTTTTTATAACTAAGAGTTGAAAATTTAAAACAAAGATTCTCTTAAATAATTCATACTGTAACCAAAAAATCTAAAAAATATATAAACACACTTATTTTCTACAGACATTTTAATTTCAAATTTAGACAAAATTTCATATTTAAACCAAGAATTACGATTTTAGTTATTTTGTTGTGATTGAATAATACTATTCGTGGGTACTTGAAACTTCTAAAGTGTACTATTATATATCTATGATAGTATCACGGTTTTTGTTGATGTATAACGCGTTATAAGTATCTAATGGATATTGTGATATGATTAATTTGGAATTTATTATAGGTACCTATTATAGGTCAATTTTTTGTTTAATACCATAGATATGTATATAATATGCCTTATACATAGACTGACATGCCGTCTCCGCTCAGAATCGTTTTTCTTATACAATGATATTATATCATTGAATTCAAATTTAATACCATCCATTACACAGTGAACCACTTGTAACCTACTGTACAGCAGAGCGACACCCACTTGCCCACCTTTTTTTGTACAATTATTGTTTTTGTTAATAACATCCTTTTCACAAGACACACGCACTCGTGCATTCAATATGCAACGGAAGTGATATTGTTGACAAGCATTCAAATTTTAAGGGTTCTGTATATGCAAATTTCTTAGTATGAGAAACGAGTCGTTGTAGTTAATGTGTACGTACTGCGTAGTAAAGCAGTGGTTGGTGTGCATGTGTGTGTGCGTTTTTGTGTGTGAATAGTCGATGCCATAGACATGCACACGGGGCGAGCCGGTCAAGCCCAGGCTCGAACTGAAACTTTTTAGTGGCATCAGGGCCGTATTAAAGGACAGTGTATGTGGGAGCAAACATAAAATCAGTATACGCCTTTTTTTACGAGTAAATAACATAAAAAAAACACATGAACCAGATACAATTTATACAAATTATTAAAAACAACAAATTAATAAATTATTACATACCTACACAATAATAAGTCTACATATCATTATTAACTTCAAACACATGTCTCATGGTGGTATTGTACATGGTATATTCTATACCTATCTATAGCTATGAATTATTGTTATGATAAACGACTAAGGAAACAGGTAGTTATACTATGTTTAAAATGTGTAATAATATAACAATAACATTATCCTAAAAATTGACCAAGTTCAAAATATTTGTTATTTCTTGTATAAGTAAATAATATAATATATACAAATAGATAGGAATATAATAGATATTCATATTATAATCGAATAACAAGCTACCTACTGAATCTCAGCAGTGGCGTATTTAGGATTTTGTCATGGGGGGGATATGATTTTATCCAGTACTTATCAACTCGAGGGGGGCTCTGCCCCCCTCACCCCCTAACTTTAAATACTTAAATATAAAACTACAATTTTACTACAATTTTTTTTTATTTTTATTTTACAAAACAAAGTCTAGTTTTCTAGATGTTTTGGACAATTGAAGGGCTCTGTGCAATAACCAGACAGCTCCGTTTTATCATTTTTTTCAGGAAGCACATATTTAATGTTTAATATATATTTAAGTGAAGAATAATAAAAAGAAAAATTATTTTATATACTTAAAATAGTGATAAAAACTGTGGTACCCTTAATTAAGTTGATACATGAATATTTTTTACACTTTTAGCCACAAATAAGAAATTTTTCTTGGAGTTGTCTTGTTTATTGCTCGGAGTTATTAAATCTTTTTTTTTTTTTTTTTTATAATGTAAAAATCTTACTAAGAATTAGTTTTTTTTATTTAACTGAGTTAATAATTATCATGTAATTATACTATCAAACAGCATACTTGAGTTTTAAGAAAAAAAATTTAAACCTGTACATGATTTTAAAAATAAACAAAAAAATAGTTATAATTTCTGGACAATAAACAAGATAACTCCAAAAATGATTTATTGTTTTTAGTTTTAACTCTGATAAATATACAAATAAATTTATTAAAATAAGCTTAGTAAGTGTATAGAAGTCATAAGTTTTTCCACTAATAATATTTAGCTATATATAGTTTAAATATATATACTTTATGAATTTTGTTTATTCTTCAGTAATATTTCTACTTTAACCACTTAGTATTATGTTAACTGAAAAATTAAATTGTTATTCATTTAATTTTACATAAAAACTGGCTATCATACCTTAAAGATAGCGATAGGTAATAATATTAGTCATAGTAGAATGTAAACACATTTAACTACATTATAAATGATATGAACATGGTAAAAGATAGTAAAATAAAAATATTAGTAACATGGATATTTTATTTATCAGCTTGATTTTATCAGTCATTACATATAATATCTTACAACAAATAAAATAATAAAAACCAATGAAATATTTATAACAAAACTATTAATTAACTTGATTTTTTATCAATCATAGTTAAACAGTAAAATATTTGAAACAAAACTAATGATCTCCTTGATTCTTAAATTTTATAATAAAAATAATAAATAATATCACTCATAATAATTCAAATTTGAAATCTTAAACAAAATTATACTTCAAAACAATAAAATTAATAAAACAAAACTAATAATCTCCTCGATTCTTAAATTTTATAATAAAAATAATAAATAATATCACTCATAATAATTCAAATTTGAAATCTTAAACAAAATTATACTTCAAAAACAATAAAATTAATAAAACAAAACTAATAATCATTTTGATTTCTTAATATTCTAAAATATATTTTCTTTAATATTAATATTAAAACTGAGTAACAATTTTTAATACCTAGTCATCTTTATCATTGGATATAGTACCATTGTTATCTTGATTAGAACTGGTTTCTTCAACTAAAGATCTATAGAACCAAATGTATTCAGGTGGAACATACTTTGATGCTAGGCATTGCACATCAACAAACTTGGCAGATTTAATTTCTAATGATCCATTATATAACAATTTAGGAATAGTTGCACATAAAGATTGTATATTATTCTCTTCTCCTTTTTTTTTTCAAGGATAAATTTTTCTTTACCAGTAGAATGTCCAGAAATACTACAAAATAAGCCAGCAGCTGCTCGCGCGCTCTCCTCAGTCCTCACTCTTTCGACGGCTCCCGGACTATCGTCTAATTTAGATTTAAAAAAAAAAAAAAAAACTCAACTCAAGCCTTGGGGGGGGGGGATCAAACCCAATGATCCCCCCCCCGTAAATACGCCACTGAATCTCAGTAGTCAGTACTGCAATATAATGGTTCATGGCAATATCATATGCGGACAGCTCGATGTCCCGGCGGCTATTAGTTATTATTTGTCAATATAGTATGTAGTGAATAGTGATAATATAAAAAATAGTTCGATTAGTATGTAGGTACTAGGTATTACGAAAACAAAGTCCATATTAAACAGCGTTCTCTTTCCCAATAAATAGGTACTCCGACAATTGAACTCGTAAATTCGTAAAAGTAATAACGAATATTTATTCAACTAAATATTTTATTTTTATTATGTTACAAACGACATTTTTTGCCATCCCTGCTGCATGGAGTAACTGCTACTTTTGCCCCCCCCCCCCTTGATGCGCCACTGTGGGGCATGGTGTATATATTTTATTTATAATGCTTATATTATAATAATAATATGTTCGTGAAGATCGCGGACATTTTATTTTTCGTGAAAGTGTAATAAAATCAAAAATATTTGTGTGTACCACTATATAGATACATTTTATTAACCTAACAAAAACATTATATGCCTTTATACAAATACAATAACTGTAGTAGGTACTATAAACATTAATAGGTTAACTTATAAACATGTATGTTAATAAAATAAATAAATAGGAGCGCTGTCCAAATTGCCTAGGCTCGACCAGAAATTTAAGTCTGTAAGTCTGTAAAACAATATACGTACCTATGCACAAGTCACCACCGCAACACAGGGTCTCGAGCACGATATAGATAATTGTATGGTCAATTCCTATCAATAATGAAAAAAGTAAGTAAGATATCCCACTGTCAAATCGTTTCGATGTTGTGGCGATGTTTTATTGAAACACGTACCACCACCTTGCGGGTCGCATTGGAGTTGCAACAATATGCCTACAAGGCTACAACTGCTAATCGGAAGTCTTTGCTGACATAGGTACGTGTGATATTGTATCCATATTTTCTAGCGACATTTTAACAATATTATAAATTAACATCTATGCGACGTTTCAATAAAACGTTGGGTTAGCTATAGGTAAATTCTGTGTAATAATTCACCGGCACGATGATCATAACAATTGTAATATTTCAAAAAAAAAAAAATAAATTCCAAAAAATCAAGATCATTTTTAAGTTTTTTGACCATAACTTATTACAAATTACGTTACATTTAATTAAGTACCATCAAAATTAAACTTTATGAGAGTTAAAAACTTGTCAGTAGACGGTTAAATTTGAATGTATAGTTTAACAAAAAAGTAAAAAGTGTAATACCGGCCGCCCATAATATATAAATAAATAACGATTTCTCATGTACCGATTTTCTTATTTTGTTGTAATTCAAAAACGAATAACTATAGGCACATGCAATTGACACTGAATAATGTTCATATTAGTATTTTCTATACAATATACAATTTTCATAAATGTCAAAATGAATTTTTTTGTGTGTTCAAAACGTGTGAAAAATTAATACAAGGCTCTTGATATATTGTTACAGCATCAGTTGAAAAATGTTAAAAACAGATAGACACAATATTTTTTTAAGCATTTGAAGCTCGAATTTTCAAATTTATCAAATTTCAGATTTCAAAATGAAATTGATGAAGTTTAACATTTATAAAAGGTTGAATTTTTATAGCTAAGTATTGAAAATTTAAAAGAACGTTCCACGTAAGTAGGTTATTCTGTACCCGAAATTTCTAAAAAATAAATATACATTTGGACGAAATTAGATATTTAAACGAAGAAGAAATACAAATAAAATATAAATACAAATCCCGATTCTAAATTTACTTATTATATAGGTATGACTTAACTAGGCAATATAATATGCATGTGACATTTTAAATTATTGAACCAATTAAATAAAATAATGTATTTAATAATAATTTTAAGTATACATTTTTGATTAAATTACAATAATATTAATATATTACAAAAAAGTACTTGTAATAATACGCCGATATGATGTTGCCATTATTTTATCATAAACACTCTATATTTCAAAAAAAATTTATATGGTTTCTAGTCGTTAAAATAACAGTTTTAAAAAATATATATTTGTAAGTTGATTTTATCATGAAGGGAATCGGTGGCGGACAGTTTTTAAGGAGTTTGGAATAGTCAATTATCAGATTGCACTCATGCGGTCCTGTAAATGTGTACGTAGTAAATGATCATAAGCCACAAGAGTGTGTGACTGCGTATAAAAGAAATTTCGTGGGGCCCCGCATATGCATGTTGGTTAGGTTGCCTATAACAGTCACCGCCACGGCGTTCCTTGCGTAAAACGGTTAACAATTTATGCTCATTTGTATGTACTTTGTTCAATACTACCGAGATGGTTGTGTCTGGGTGAAATTTTGAAAAGTAGACTGACCGATCATGAGTAGACATAATAGCAAATTCAAATCAGTTTTAAAAATTGTTATCGCATTACAAGGCAATAATAAATATTGGTATGTTTCGGCTAAAATAACTGCAAGTCACTGATCCTCTTAACATTTTTTAAGTTTTTTACTTTTTTTGAATGACAAAATACAGTTTTAATTTCATATTATAAAGCAAAACATTTTTTATAAGTATATAAATACATAATAATCGAATGTAGGACGAGTAGTTGTAGTTTATGAGTTATATCTTAAAACTAATCAAAGTGTTGATGAGCGGAGTGGATAGTAGTACGCAGTTACTACACAACAAAACTTTAAATACTTATAACTCGTAAACCATATTCATTCTTAATTCGACTTATAAGTATTGAAATACTCGGAAAAATATTGTGCTTTCGAAAATGAAATTAAAACTGCATGTTAAAATATTTAAAAAAGTATAAAATTTAAAATAATATAATTAAAAATAATATAATTGTTTTAATAAACGTTAACTTGAAACAGTATAAAAAATATATTTTCAAAAACATTGGTACTTTTTGAATAATAAGACTTATTAGTGTAATATTAGCAATATTGGTATTAAAATAATAATTATATAAAATGACAAGAAATTCTATATACTACATGGTGATTTTTATAGAATTATATAATATATTTTTTTTACATACATTTTCTAAATATTTTGAATTATAGGTAACTAGGCATTTCATAAAATTACAAATAACAAATTGTCAATAATATGCAGAATAGGAAAATTAGTAATTAGTAAGAAAATCCATTTCCTTTTATCATAATAATACTACCTAAGACAATTAATTGTATTAGTACCTACATAAGATAATATTTATTACAAACTATTAATTTAATATTACAGAATTTAATGCAATCATAAAAATGAAACAAAAAATAAAATAATTTGTATGGTAGGTAGTAATTACCTAGTATACAGGTATTACTTATTAATTATTATTACTGTTATATTATTCTGGAAAATACAAAGATGTATATAGAACTTATAGGTATAAGTTAAAATATATTAAAAATACATAGGTTAGGTTAGGTTAGGTCTTATAGGTACAATGATATTTTATCATTGAACAGCAAAGCGACATAAACCTATTTAAAAATAAAATTTTAAAATTTAATTTTGAAGTCCACGAATCCTCTGATATAGAATTAAATATTCTGAGCGGAGACGGTTTGTCGGTCTATATTGTTATTATTAATTATTACTTGTACTACTACATGTATTACTTTATAATTTGTCATATTCTGTGCCGGCCTTTGGGTACTGTTGATTAACTATTCCTGTTATCAGCTATTAAAATTGAAACACAAAATATTAAAAACAGTTATCATAGCAATTAAACAAATTAAATAATTACTTTTGTAGCATAATGATGTTAGTTCTGCATAGCGGACAAACTCTTCAACCATCTCGCATCCACCTCTCAATGCATACTCTGCAGAAATGGTACTGTCAGGGCACTACCGTAGTGGTTGAAATTTCATTGTAGCTTCAAGGACTGAAAAAAGAATGTTTTAAGTTAACAAGTTTTTACAAAAATGCCAAACGCAATGAAAATTAATTTAATTTATCATACATTAATTTTCTTGATGTGGCTCTACCTTCTCATTTTCAAGTTCACCATAAAAAGCTTCAAATAAAATAAGCCTTCCGTTTCAAGCACGTCCTTCTACTCTTAGACTCCGGTATCAATGTCTCCAATTATCTACACATACATTTTAATGATTATTTGTTTATTGTTATACATTGATTGAATAAATTCAGAATATTTCTAAGTTAAGTGAAGTTTGATAAGTATTGTAACAATATCAAACTATTAGAAACAAGGTTTTCTTAGACATTGGACACACAGCCTACACCCCTACAATCCTCTTTACACAACTGTCATTGCTATACACTCAAAATGATTAAATATTTTATATAATATAGTATTAAAAATTTATCTATAAATATTACTATAATAAAATATAAAGTATTCAGTAGATACTATAAACAAATTATTGTGTTTATGGAGGGTGCTTAAGACCCTATAGCTCCCTTTATTGCTCCTATTTATACACTATACAGGCATAATTGAATTAACATTTTTAATTAAAATAATATTTATTATATTAATAATGATATATTTTAGTTATATATACTACCTTGTAGGTTATAAGCATGACAACGTACTATCTGCCTTTTGTTGTCAGGTAGTTCTAGATGAAGCATCTGACCTGATACTGGTGCTAATGCAACTGCTTCTGGCTTTGCAACAAATGCTACTAAATTATCAGTTACTGATACTGGTGCAACAACTGGTACTAAATCTGCAGCTACTGGTACTGGTGCTGCTGGTTCAACAACTATTGTCGGTTCATTATGCACATGCAGTGCCCAATTTCGTTGCCGTTGTTCATATATTGCTGTAGTATGCGAAATTCTTTGAATAAAACTGCCACGTTGATATCAGCCCAAGAGAATATTGTCAGCAAGCATATGTTGGATGGAATTTAAATTTCTATAATTTATTTGGTGGTCTCTTGTTGGTTACTGATTAGTTATCTAAGTAATAATAGGGATTTACCTAAACATAAAAATATTAACTTGAGTACAAAATGCTGTACTAGGTAGGTGGTACTAAGCTAGGTACCTACACATAATTTTAAACACTGAACACAATACTATTAAGCTATTTTAATTTCTACTTCCCGAATACAAGCCTGTTTCGATATTGAAATTGAAAATAGGTATAGGTAGTACATTTAATAAATAACTAGTTATTAGTTTAAGCAACCAAATTTCTAGAGTTAATATTGTTGAATATTCGCGGAACATGATTCTTAAGACCTTAATACAGGTAGGTAGATATCCTAATATAACTTATTACATAAAAATATAATTTATAACTATAAATTAGCTATAAGTAGTATATAGGTACACAACTATATAAGTGTGTAAGGCAGTGGCGTCATTTCAGTTTTCAATAGAGGGGGGCAAAGGTTTTGACCGGCCCGAATGGGTAAAAGTCTATAAACTATTATGGCAATATTAATTATTGATAAACAAAAATATTAGTAGTTTATTAAAGGATATCTTCTCTTTTTTAGATTTTATATCAAACCCATCATCTATAAATCAATTTTCCCTGATTCATCACTTATAGTCTATACTCTATAGGTATACAATATATTTACAAATTAATATTATTAAGGTAAGGTTCAAGTTTTGTCAGTTTATTAAACATACCTGAAATTGTTTTCGATTCTTGAGTGGTTTGCGGAAATTTTATATTTTTAGCCACGCCACCCATTTATTTGTTTAAGTCATTTTTCCCAGATTAAAAGATTAATGTAAACTAAATTAATGTAAACGAAAAAATAAATTTAAACTCAACAAAATTAACACAATACACAGAATAGTTGAATAGTATAAGATACACGACTCTCGCAAGCTAACTGAATTCTGGGATTATTGGATCAATGATAATTAATAAGAATGACAATCGGTATTAATTTTAGATTTTAGAAATAAAACTATACGGGATTACGATACTCATTATTATTATTGTTGTGCACATATTATGTGTTTACAAGACACACTCACACAAACAAACATACATACCTACATATTACAATGTGTAAGTCCCCGCATACTTCTAAATATAAAAATATTCCAACTATCAATTATTAGTAAAAATGTAAAATTGTGACAATAATTTCTTAGTACATACCTACTATATAATATACAATTTTCTGAAAATATTATAAAATAGGCATGTTTTTGCGCCAATAAAATATAATAATCATTGTAAAATGGCAACAACTGGGCACCGGCCCATCGGGCCTGTTTTAAAATCAGACAGGGGCAAATGCCCAACTTGCCCCCCCCCCACAAATGACGCCACTGTTGTAAGGGACTATTATATGGTATATTATTCGCAAATTGCAAACGATTAATGATTTCTATTATAATTTTCTAACTTCAAAATCAATGTAAATGTCTTAAATATACTCACGTTATTACTTTTTTGGTACACTCCGTCTTACAAATGTACAACAACACAAAAACTGCTTTTCGAGGGTTAGGACCACTCCCTCGGTATTTATAGTAGAATCACCAAAATTCCACAACGCATAGGCAACTACTTAACTATCTGTGTCGTGGTGTTTTTATTATTTGAATAACATATTAAATAAAATTAAGGTAAATATCGGTTTGAGAACATTGGGATTGTATTTGGTTTGTTTCATTTTATCAACCAGACGAATTAAATGATAACGGTTTATCACTATCACGGATGGAAAATATCATATCAGTTTGTGTTGCGTGCGTAAACGGTAATCAAATTATGGCAATTATGCTCATTTGTATATCGTACTTTGTTCCTTCTTACCGATCAACCTCATAGTGCAATAGTTCTTAAGAAACCTTATGTGAATTCGTTATAATGTCCACTTGAAATCGATCAGTCCACGTATTAAGATTTCTGATTTAAATACCGAATAATCGACGTTTGAAAATTCCGAAATTTTGGGACTTTTTGAAATAAATTTGAAATTTAGAAAAGTAGATCTTAAGTAGACATAATGGCAAATTCAAATCAGATGTAAAAATTGTTATCGCATTACAAGACAATAATAAATATTGGTATGTTTCGGCTAAAATAACTGCAAGTCACTGATCCTCTTAACATTTTTTAAGTTTTTTACTTTTTTTGAATGACAAAATACAGTTTTAATTTCATATTATAAAGCAAAACATTTTTTATAAGTATATAAATACATAATAATCGAATGTAGGACGAGTAGTTGTAGTTTATGAGTTATATCTTAAAACTAATCAAAGTGTTGATGAGCGGAGTGGATAGTAGTACGCGGTTACTACACAACAAAACTTTAAATACTTATAGCTCGTAAACCATATTCATTTTTATTCGACTTATAAGTATTGAAATACTCGGAAAAATGAAAATAAAACTGCATGTTAAAATATTTAAAAAAGTATAAAATTTAAAATAATATAATTAAAAATAATATAATTGTTTTAATAAACGTTAACTTGAAACAGTATAAAAAATATATTTTCAAAAACATTGGTACTTTTTGAATAATAAAACTTATTAGTGTCCAACATTAAATGAGCCAACCGGCATATAAAATGTTAGCCACAATGAGTATAATATTGGCATTTTATGAAATGCTTAGAAATTCTATATACTACTTGGTGATTTTTAAAGAATTGTATAATATATTTTTTTGCATACATTTCCATTATATTTTGAATAATAGGTAACCAGGCATTTCATAAAATTACAAATAACAAATTGCCAATAATATGCAGAATAGGGAAATCATTAATCAGTAAAAAAATCCATTTCCTTTTATCATAATAATACTACCAAAGACAGTCAATTGTATTAGTACACAAGATAATATTTATTACAAAGTACCAATTTAATATTACAGAATTTAATGCATTCAAAAAAATAAATAATTTGTATGGTACCTAGGTAGTAGGTACCTAATACACAGTTATTAAATATTAATTATTATTACTGTTATATTATTCTTGAAAATACAAAAATGTAGTACAACGTATAAAAAATAATAATATATATTTAATAAGTTTAGGTTAACAAAGAATAGTTCAATTTATTTATTACAACATTGTAAATAAGGTTGACATTTTTTTTTTAAACACGAACATTGGTTTTTTGATATCTTGTTGAACATGAACATTTAATAAAGCCTTGTCCAGATCCAATTTCTTCATTACTAATGGATTTACATTGGACGAAGGAATTTTATAAAATGACAAAACCGATAAGATGCATTTAATACATTACCTATACATTGTTTGGTAGTACTTATTAATTTTAACAATTTTATAGATTTCTGGCTGTATTTTTTATTATACAGTATTCCCAGGCATTTTATAAAATAATAACATAATAGTATAATAATATCTAACATGTATAATGTATATTGTAACCAAAAATATGGAATGGAAAACTGTATGATCGTCCAGCCAACAAGTAGTGTTCAGCGATCCAAGGCCATAGTTCCTCCATAGTTCAATCTTTGGCGCACTCTTCGTCTTGTCTGAAGTCCAAATGTAGTTGGCAATAGCAGCAGCTAGATTAGCAACCAACAGCATAATATATTAGTGTTAGGTAAGTTTTAAACATGTATTACTTTAAAATTCGTCATCGGCTTATAGGAACATTTAAATGTCTACACTCAATATTTCAATAGGCAATTTGAAAGAAGTTCAAAAAGTTTTCCTAGATGGCCTTATGTTGTTCTAAAATGCAGTAACTATTATAAGTTGACTAATATTTGTATTGTCGAATTAAGTTAATTTTGATCATAATATAATTATATAAACCAAATAGAATTAAAATAAATTTTGTTTTGTAAAAATTGTTTTTGATTCTGATCGATGAATAATGTGTGTTTTTTCATTATTTTTTGTGTCTGTCATCGCTTTTTTGGCAGAAAGAAACTTGAAAATTTAATACAAGGTTCTATATAAGTTGTTGTTAGAGGAAATTAAAAAAATAGATGACCATAAATGCACAATATTTTTTGGGGTATTTTTAAGTTAGTTTATTCTATTATTTTCCAAACATAATACAATTTGAAGTTATTTATAAATATTTTCAATTTAGTAGTTTTTAATTTTTTTTTACATATAATTATGCAACAAATTTTCATAAGCATTTAAAGATCAAATGTTGAAAAAATTCATTTGATTTATCTTTAATCCTTTTAATTATCTAGTTGTATTATTATAATATGAAAACAACCAGTTATTGAGTGCTAAATTATATATTCTGTGTTAATTAACAATATAAATATTTAATTATAAAATATGATCATTACAGTCTTTTTAAAGAAAATCTCTTTGCCTGGTACCCATATTCTGTGGCTGCCTTTGGGTACTGCTGATTAACTATTCGTGAAATCACATATTAAAATTGAAACACAAAATATTAAAAACAGTTATTATAGCAATTAAACAAATTAAATAATTACTTAAATAAAAACTTACGAGGAACATTCTAATACATTTTCAACATTTTTGATAGTGCGTAAAATATTTTATTCACAATAATTAAAAAAAAACTAATATTATTCAAAATTTTCTTATGCATATGGGTAGATATCTTAAAAAGGGTCACAATATTTCGAAAATGTTATGTTGAATAGATTATGTTTTTATATTGTATTATATAAATACATAAATATTAATTGAAAATGTCTTGCATCTACAGTAATAGAATTGGAACGGTAGTTACAACAAAAACCAAAATGACGGGTTTGAAGGTTTTGTCTGACGTTAAATGGAAAACCCTGTATATTAGTTACTTATTAAAATAGTTTATTCTATAGAATGCTGAATAGAATGAAAGTGTATTAGAACTAAGTAAAACAATTGCAGAAATTTAAAGGAATCGGCAACGTACACTTGTTTTAAAACCATTATTATTTGATATTATTATTCATTATTTGATATTAGAGATGATTTTAAAATAATCAGGAATAACAAAAATAAATGAAAATTTGTTAAAATTGTTTGGTACCTAACCCTGATTAGACCGTCTTCAGTTGGATACATTTGATTAATTTTAGTTTTTTTTCTAAAAATGTCAATAAATAATTATTTGTTTGGTCAAAAAGCTTAAATATTTAATATAAGGTTCATCATAAGTTTTTATTATAGCTGTTTAAAAATATTAAGACACATATAGGCAAAATTATTTTTTATAAGCATTTAAAGTTCAAATTTTAACAAAACCTCAATTAATTTGTAGTTCAAAATGTATAAAATATTAAATTTGTATAGCTAAGACTTGGAAAAAGTAATAATAATACGGCAATGGGAGGGGTTGGGCTTCAGCCCGTTAGCTCCTTCCCCTGCGTACGCCACTGACCTTATCGGGTTATAACAAAAAAAAATAATTATACTCTATATTTTTATTCAATATAAGTACTTCTTTTGATGAAATAATTTTCTGTTTTTTTTTTAACATAAATAATATGAAATATAATATAATATTATAAATATTGCGGTGTGCGAAGCGATGTCCATTAGTTTATATGTGTATGATGGAATGGTATGAACAAGTAACAACTCCCTCTATACAAAAAACAGGATTGTTTGAATGGATTTATTATTTATTAATAACTATTAAATACTATTGGTTTATTTAATGTTAATTATTAAAATAAGGCGTTGGCGTGCGATCGTCGGTTAAACAATTTAAATAAATATTGATCGTCTTTCTTTATTGGCAGTATATTATATTATTATATATTATTTTTCTGTTAATGATACAGTCATGAGGTCTATAAATTATCCTTTTAGATTTTAAGAGAAACAAAATTAAATATTATTTATTAGGTACTTAAGCGATGAGTGGATGTAATATTTTTAAATTTTATTATGTATATTGTGAATGTAATTAATACATTGTACAATGAGTTTAGCTGCAGTGACTGGTGTCACGCATAACTTTTACATAATATTATTAAACAACTGAAAACTCCCTAGTATAGATTGTAGATAAAACTTAATGATATAATATACCTATAATGTGTCAAGTGGGTGATGGGTACTGCAATGTAGTTAGGTAGGTATATGTGTTAAAATATCATTAAAATATAAAATCATTGGATACAAAAAACAATTCTGATTGAAGACTGTCTGCCACCCTATAATATTACCAAGTATATTTTATGTAGGTAATTATTCCTACTAAAGTTATTTGTTTTACTATTAAACATTAGTACTCACTACTAAAGCAGGTTCGATTAATGTTCGCGAAAATATTGCATTTTAAAATGTTATTTATATGCGTATTATACAATAAAATAATATACCTTAAAAGTTTCAAGTACCTACCTACCCACAAATATGAAATAATATCTTTAAATTATAACAAAGTAACTTATGTCGTAAATCTTCGTTTAAATAATTTATTTAATTAATTATCTAATTTCGTTTAAATTTAAGCTTATAGAATGTCTATAAAAAATAATTTTACCTATTTATGTATGTATTTTTTAGATTTTTGGTTCGAACTATATTATTATAGTTTATACGAATAACCTTCTATTAAATTTATAAGCATATGGACCAAACAAAAACATTTTATTGAAAAATTAGCTAACTAAAAAAATTAAAATTTCAAATGAATATTAATGGCTCAAAACGAGTCTAATTATTTTGAAATTTTATCATGTAGATTGTAGGTATCTTAAATGATAAAATAAATATTTTTAATTGAAGTATCTACGGTTGTTTGTTTTTGAGTTACAAAAAAATATAAAAAATATATTCGATAAGAATTCGTTAATTTACTCAGAAAATCTAATTTCAATAAAATTTGGCACTTGATGTTGATGCTTTTTCTTTAGCTGCCAAGTCCTGCAGAGACATTTGCATAGCAAATGCTATCTGCTGTTCTTCACTCATACAATAAAAGTCCACTTGAGATGGAGCTACAGCAGAAGGTCCTGAAGTTGAAGCGCCAGATCCCTCCTGTACAACCATAGGCTCATCTTCACTAGTTTCCATTGACAAAGCACGCTCCAACATAGCTTCTTCTGTTGGAGCTGTAATAATTATAAGATAATATATAAAATACTAAAATGGGGTTAAATTCAAAATAATGATGTAATTAGAAATATAATATCAAGGTTTATTTAAAGTTTTGACCAAAGTTGACATATGTTACCATTACTTCAGTTTCCAGTAACTAATAAATTATTTAGAAGTAAGTCACTTCCATATTATGTACTGTCACTTGTCTCCGTCCTACAAATGTCTTTTGATAACAAGTAAATTGTAATTGAATTTCTTAGTTCCTCATAAACGTAATCATAGATTAGATAAAGAATAGGTATTGGGTAATAGTAAGTCAGTTGTTGTCTAATCGTCATACAGTTTAGTCTGTCAATCGTTATATAACGTTATTTAAATACAATGACAAATTAGAAAGGTATCATCACAGTATTTTGATACTCATCCTCCGCTCTTTACTTCGCCTATATTGTAGTTCTCCACTCCTTATTGGCTGTCAATCATATACATACATATATTACATGGAACAAAATCAACCAATGAAAAGTGGAGAACCACAATATAGGCCGGAGGTGAAGGAGATGCGTATCTACTACTCAAAACTAGTGCAACTGTGATGATACCTATCTAATTTGTCATGATAAATACGTAATATGTCATATGTCAATCTTCTGGATATTTGTTCCGGAACACCCTTGACATTAATTAGTCTGGATGATTGGAGTTCTACTATACTTTTAAACTCATATTAAAATTAAAATATAATTAAAAGCCAAGTCATTGCCTAGATAATAATCTTACATTTAAATTTTATAAGAGGTCAATTCACTATAATTGTTAAACTAACGGAGCTAAACGTGATATGCTGACATAAAATTTGCTGTTACGCACTTGTAAGACAGAGATAACAAATATCACTATAACATCCCCTTAACTATAAATAAAGTATAAACTATAGTAATAGTTCAGTCAAATATTTGCTATGACGCATGTATAAGACAGAGATAACCATAGCAGGTAAAATATAACTTTGAAATTGTAAAAAATTTAAAATGAATGCTCCAAAAATTGTAATATATAAATATCCAAAAATATGCATAAATAAGATTCATAGTTTTATATTATACAATTATTTTTTAAAATAAAATATTTAGTGTTTACTTAACATTAAAAGCTATGAAGAAAACTGAACAAATATGCTAGTATACAAATCTAAATTATAGTGATAATTATCATTGTTAATCCTTTTTTTAAAATTATTTAGGTATAGTTTTATTGTTTAGTGTGATATGGGTGATGTGACACAAAATAATTAATAATCTAAAAGACACAACCGAAGAATAGAATTTGAAAAAATAAAATATAAAAATTGAAAGGAATTATAATCATCTTAATATTTGGATACTGAGTTGTTATTTTCCGCATTGGAGACTAAACAAGCATTGCCCTGCCACTCGGGTTTATCTTGCCGCCATCCATAATA
>CARXXK010001049.1:0-81730 GCA_949089665.1 Macrosiphum euphorbiae | reverse complement strand
GGTGGTAACGCACGTTAACAATTACATTAAACACTTGGAAAAAATCACGTTATTATAAAAATTATTTGGCTGCTAATTTACAAATAGTAGCAAAAAACCACTGTTTTGATTTCAACATTCTCATTTTACTCTAAATATAATTAAATTCATAAACACTTACTTGATTTTCAGCATTTACATTGTTGTCCATTTTTGTTAAATTAAAAAAATATATATGTAAATATAATAAAAATGATTAAGTCAAAGAAATTAATCAGCACTAAATACCTTAAAAACCTTAAAATAGTTGTATAAATATCACTGGCAATTCCAATTTTAAAAACTATATATATATATAATTGATCCATAGTGATCACTGATCATAGTGATCATATTCATCTGTAATTCAACTAATACAAAAAACAAAGATTTTCGTACAAATTGTTACACAAATTATGCAAGTAACGTTTGGAATCTATGATTATTTACAATAAATAATTATATTATTATTATTGTAAAATATTTAAATTTATGCGGGAAATATTGTTACATTATCATATTATATCTTTATCAGTTATCATGGTCTAGTGACACTTATATCATATTGATGTACTATCAGTTTTAATATTACGTCCAATCAGGTGACAGGACGTGAAAATACATAGTTTCACGTCGGACGTGAAAATAGCCACTACGAAAAATAAAACCAATTTTGCACAGTATAAAATGTAGGTATACCACACCGTATACACTTAGCATTCGTATGGTAGACTGTACAATAAAAACTAATTACCTACATAGCTACACATAATATTTCTCCATCTAGGTACAATGATAGAATTTATTAAAATAAAAAAAATATTTTTTAATTAGTTTTATGCCCATATTTAAAAATAATAGTACAATTTTCAAATCTAAGTGGTTTGCGCATTAGTGCTATACAGTGCACGAGTTGCTACATTACATGGCTTTAATATTCATGAGTTGTTGCTATTTTGACTTCTTATTCATCGTTTTATATTTACTCCTACTTTAGGAAGTAAATAACTCAAATTATTTGTTTCTGATATTGATTTTTTGGTAATTTAATTGATTGTGTCCAAATACATGGTAATAAACTCTAAAACTCTAAACTCTTAACGTAGCATGTGTTGCTTTTTAGGGTTCCGTACGTTTCCCTACGAAAGCCTATTACTTTCGCTCGGCTGTCCGTCCGTCTGTCGCCAGGCTGTATCTCATGAACCATGAAAATTAGAAAGTTGAAATTTTCACAGATTATGTATTCCCGTGGATGCTATAACAACAAATACTAAAAAAAGGGATAGGAGCAACCCCGGGGGGTGCTAAAACGGGAATTTTGATATTTCAGATGGAAATTTTTGTTTATAAATAGTTACCACGAGTGACGTCGTATTGTTAATAAATGGTTGCCATGAGTGACGTCGTATACAAAGATTCGTTTAATAAATTTCAATACAGAATTATAATGAATCGTTTTAAGTTACAAAATTATACAGTCCACTGTTATTTTCCTCGCCGGAACAAGAACCTATTGTTGAGGAGGAACTGCTGAAATTCAGATAACAGATATATTCGACATCACCGAGACTGCTATTCGTAGTAGGTCTGTTTACAGTCAAGTGAAAGTTGATTTTAACGCGATAGCGTTAATACTAATAAAATAAGTACCTATACATTGAGATAATGTCCGACTCGCACTTGGCCGGCTTTTTTTTATGTTATTTCACCTTACAAAAGAAATAATAACTTTTATAGGTATATTAATATATTATTTTATCATAAAAAATTATTTCTTGCTAACTAAATAGATCAAATTAATTCAAAAATATTAATTAACTTGTAGTATGGTTGTTTAAGTACTTGTTTATATTAAATATATTATTTAGGACTTCAGAATTTATATGATTTTATTTATTTTTATATAAATCTAATATAAATTTTTTAGTTGGAAATCGTATTACTATTAACATTAATATTATGCAATAAACATAATAATACAATATTTGTATAGACATTTAATAACAAATAAAAAAAAAAATACAAAATAATTTATAATTTATAATCACGTTTTACTATAATTGCTTACGAAACAAACTATATTCCCTCAAAAAGTGTATTGTAAATCCTAAATAACTTTTTGTGGATAAACTACACCAAATATCAATATTGTTTAAGTAAAATTTTTAGTTTGATTTTGTTTTTTCTTAAACTTTTTTACCAAATACTCATATTTCTCACTTTATATTTTATGTCTTGTAAAATGCTTAAACCCACACAGTTGTCTACTGTTGAATGGTTGGTTATCTTTAGCTCTATATCGCACCAAAACATTTGTAATCTTGCCAGACTTAGAGATACTTTACAAAACAAAATTATACAAATCAATATACTATTATCTATGGTTTTATCTTTAATGCTTACTTGTCATAGATGACTTATATGTCATAGGTACACTATCTTAAATTTGCGGCTGCATTTTAAATCTTTTATATTTTAAATGTGATCCTTTCACATCAGGTGTGTTTACTGACTGTAGAGAGACAGAAGTGTTTTAAAAAATATTTTTTAATAAATATATCAATGGATATATTATCAACAATAACAATACATGAAATGAGTAACGTACAATTTAAACAATTCACTTACATTCTCTGGATCGTCAACATGAATCTTCTTCTGGTTCGAAGTTAATCCTACCATCCAGTGTTAGATTGTGAACATTTAGCAGGTGTTAACGAAAGTAATTAGTATTAACTGTAGTTTTAATATTATTACCACAAACCTTGCAAGCGGGCTTACGTTTCATTAATTTTATCGAAGTGTCTCGCCACACTGCATTTAGTTTAGGTTACCAAAATTAAGTATTTTAACAATATAGTTGACAAAACATGAACAAAAGACTAAAGACAAAACATGAACAAAAGACTAAAGACCATGTTGTTTACTTGTAATATGAATGTGACAATTGAAAAGTGAAAACTTACAATTGACAAATGTTTAATGAGTAATGACAATGTGTCTATAGTAGTATTGAACCTTGGGCGGTGTGAGTGTCGGGTAGCCGTGTGTGAAATATGGTGAACTGTGAATACCGAAAATCTGGAAAGCATAATAACCTCAAAAATACCTATTATTTGTTTACTTATTAGTTATTAGTTATTTAACCATGCACCAACACTAACCATAATAATGCATGTGGACTACAGTAATTATGATATGAACAAATTATTTATCAATTGTTATTAATCAACTGAACCACTTGGACCTCAAATGTTTTAAAAATATAAATAATACCTATTATCATAAGAAATTTAAATTTAAAAATATAAAAAAAAACTATACCTAGCTACTTTGCTACATCAATGCATCAGTATCATTGAAGTTAATTTTTGATGGACCAATATAAATCTGGTGATATAATAAACATTGATACATCGACAAACAATCGATGTACCGTTGACATCCCTATCTATGCTATATTACTGATTAGTTCATTGTTGCTGGCAACAGCGTGCTACCAGTAATTAACAATAGTATTTAATATTTTTAATTATTTAATTATTAATTTATAAAAACAATTAATTTATTGAAAATGTTTTTTTTTAAAACAAACATTTTATATAAACTTAAAAATTTTAAATAATTTGTAATAAATCAGACATACAAATGTTGAGTAAATTGTTTCCCTGAGTGGTAAATAAACTTATATATTCTATTATTTGTCATATATACACAATTTAAATTAATACCCTTACAATATAATATATTTAAATCATCCATATTAATTAATATAACTCTAAGGGAATTCCAAATGAACTATTGATGGAAGTATTATTAAATGAACTCCTTTTTAATTCCTCATATATTCTAAATGTTGGCACCTAGAGAACTTCTAAACTTAAGTTTCTTCTAGCAAATTTATCCAACATCTAAAGAATGTATGAAACACAACAGTTATTTTATAATTTTGAACTAATTTATAACAGATACTTATTAATACATTGCTAGAAACAGTTTAAGTTTGATCAAAGCTATCTTTGGAGTATATATATTTTTAAATGCTTTTCCAGTAAAGGATATTTGTATAGATATCCCATTGGAAAATAATTTCTTTAAGCAGGTATTTACAAAATTTGAAATGTCTATTCCTCTCAATGTTTTGATTATTTTCATCCATAAAATAAATTACATTATTAGGATAAGGAAAGATAAAGTAAATATAATGGATGATTGAGAAACATTAAATTTTCTTTTATTTCTGATTACTCTGTTCAGTTTGTTCAACACATAATAAATAATTGTATATACCTACCTACTACCTATTCTAATAAGTGTTTAAAAATATGACACATATTTTTGAGTATAGGTCAACCTATAGTACACTGCCATTTAAAATAAAAATAGTATTTTCTTGAATAGAGTAGGATTAGAAAATCTATAGTTAAATTATATCGGTATTAGAATATATAATAGATTTTAAAACTTATTAATAATAATCAAGAGTAGACATGTACATCTAATAAAATTTGTTTATTAATTATACAGTAGACGCCGCTTATAAGACTCACTTTGGGACCAGCACAAAGTGAGTCTTATAACCGAATGAATCTTATAGGCGAAGTGGAAAAAAAAAAGTAATTACGTATTTATAAATATTAGATGAAAATGCGTTAGATTAGCACTCATGTTAACAACAAGAAAAGCACGCGTTGAAATTCGAATATAATATGACCTTTTATCTGCGATAAAAATTATTATACGTTATAAGGTACCACCAGAAACTAGAAAAAATCAACACGAATATTATTTAATTTTTCAATACCAATTTATTTCTAAATTATAACCAAAAAAGTTTATTTTCTACTATTTATTTTACGAAATTTGAGTCTTATAACCGAAGTGTTGAGTCTTATAACCGATTTTTTTTAATGTATTTAGATACGTCCGGACCGTTCCAGACGATTTTGAGTCTAATAAGCGACTGAACCTTATATCCGTGAGTCTTATAAGCGGCGTCTACTGTATAAACATTATTAAAAATTATATAGGTACAAAAAAATATTTGAATATTTGATTGCACCAGAAAATAAACAAATGCTACATAATATTATATATTATAACCTTGTTCATAATTTGTGGTATCGGTACTTATGATTAACATCCTATCCATCATCTACATATAATATTATATACTTAATATATAATTAAAAATACATTATTTTATTTTCAAAATACAAAGACAAATGTATGCTCTTTTTAAACATGTCCATAATACTAACAGAAATAAATTAAATTTTTAGTATAATTAATAATTGAAAATTGCCTAGGGTTCAAAAGTTATAACTTGTCAAATGTCATACAATTTATATGAAGGTACGTTTACGGTATTAGAACATTGGACATCAACAATAATTAAAACAAATCATATTTGGTATAAAGAATTGCCAACTAAAATATTTACCATAATCTATTATTTGTTTGATTTTTAAATAAAAAAAAACCCTGAATATTACTATTAAAATCTATTAGGTACCTACCAAAGAAAGTTTATGGCAACACATGAATACATTTAGTACGACCTAATTAAATTAATACCTACTTTAAAGTAGTTAGTCGTAGAGAAACAATTAAAAGTGATATGTAAAAATAATAAACGTTTTAATAAAAATATATGGCTTCAATTTGTCAATAAGTATATAAATCTAATATTCTGTTAAACCTATGTGTCATACTATAGCTTAAAATGTGTATTGAGATTTGCATAAAAAACATTGCTATATAATTTAAAATTAATTGTTATACACTGAGTCAGTTTGAAATAATAATATTATTTATTATTAACATTACCTAGATATCAGATATGAAATTAAAACTTGTTAAAACACAAAATATTAATTTATATTTAGGTAATTTGTGTGAATGTCCACTTTTAACAATAGTATAGGTACCTACTGGCTACTATCGTAGTTAAATATAAGTCAATAGAAAACTATGTATTTACTTGGACAAGAATACTTTTAGATACAACAGTTAATTTACAACTTAGCAATTGACAGATCTCATTCTTGTGTATGTAAGTACTACATACACGTATAACCAATGAAACGTATCGTTACTTTCATGATTTATAATTTGATGGTATGTTTTTGATCTTAGAGTTCAAAATTGACAAGTGTGTACACTTAAAGAACCTCTGGCGAGACATAGCGTCCTGTAAGTTCTGAGTGTTTTCAAATGAGTGTATATGTGGAGCCGCTGTAATTGGCATGTAAGTGTTCCATCTTGTGTAGTGAATAATAATCATGAAAATAAGTAATAAATAAGCATCGTCCAAGTATTGCAACCAGTTACAAACGATATTTGTATATACAAGTAGTACCTATATTATGTGCAGTGAAGTGGACAAATACATTAAAATATTAGATGATGATGATAATATAATAGATATTTAATTTATAAGGTACTAAAATTTTATATATAACATTAATTTGTATTAAAATATTTCAATAGCACTATTAACTGTTTGTAAATTGCGATTATATTACATATATTGGTATCACACATATTTTAACAGAACTGTAGACAATTTCATTTGAGCCAAGAAAATTTTTTTATTTTTTTTAATTTAATTAACGGAGGCTATAGAACTTTAAGTCAAGATAACGTTAATTTACTACTGTCAGAATTGAGAAAAATACTAATATGAAATGTCAATTTTTATCAAACAAAAACTAAATCAAATTATTTCTCTACGAATATCTATTTACAGTTATTGGTGACACCATATGATTAAATTAAAAGTATGGTGATTACATTTATACTTTATACTACAAACTTAAAATACTGTAAAAAAAAATTCTGTACCTAATACATCCCACATATAAATTAACAAAATAAACAGGGGTTATAAATAGTGATGTGCACTACCGAATAGTTTGGACAATCGATTGTCTATCGATAGTTTCAAAAACTGCCGAGTAATTTTTCAATTTAATAGATATTATTATTCATCGATTGTTTTCAGTGTTGCCAGATCAAAAATTAAAAATTCCTCAACAAAATCATAAAAAAGTTTCGAAAATTCCCCAAACGTTATCATCGAAAAAAATCTCCAAAATTCGCCAAAATAAAAAAAAAAAATATCCAAAATTCTCCAAGACAAATTTTCCTCATTATAATCATAAAAAAGTTTCGAAAATCCTGCAATAAAAAAAATGTATTTACTTTTATATTAGTGACGTTTACACGGGGTAGCTAATACTAATAGATATTCAAATATTCAATCATTAACTGAAAAATTAGGTTCTGTTCTGGTTAATAAAAAACTTTGATTTGCTACACTAAATGTGCATTATAAAAATCGTTTATTAAAACTGTCTTAGTTTAACAAAATAATTATAAAGTATAACATTACAACAAATAGGTAGGTATTTAAAAACATCAGTCTTAACTTGACTTTTAACAAAACATAAAGACATATTCTACTGTGGTTTAAACATCTTTATTATTAATAACATCATAATATCTAAAACATTATTAGTTCAACAAAATAAAATAAAGTATAACATTAAAACAAATAGGTAGATATATAAAAACATCAGTCTTAACTTGACTTTTAACAAAATAAAATAAAGTATAACATTAAAACATTAGGTAGATATATAAAAACATCAGTCTTAACTTGACTTTTAACAAAATAAAATAAAGTACAACATTAAAACAAATAGGTAGGTATATAAAAACATCAGTCTTAACTTGACTTTTAACAAAATAAAATGAAGTATAACATTAAAACATTAGGTAGATATATAAAAACATCAGTCTTAACTTGACTTTTAACAAAACATAAAGACATCTTCTACTGTGGTTTAAACATCTGTATTGTTAATAACATCATAATATGTAAAACAATATAAGTTCAACAAAATAAAATAAAGTATAACATTAAAACAAATAGGTAGATATATAAAAACATCAGTCTTAACTTGACTTTTAACAAAATAAAATAAAGTACAACATTAAAACATTAGGTAGATATATAAAAACATCAGTCTTAACTTGACTTTTAACAAAACTTAAAAATGTTATTTTAACAATTTACAACTTATATAATAAAATATTATCAAATATAAACAATACAAATTATTTATACATATTTTGTGTGTGCTTATCCAACAAATTTTTACTAATTTCATAGGTATAACAGTCTTTATTATTTTTTGAAATATATTGTTTTGAATGTAAAATACCATTTAGAGTCATATTTCCTAAACGGTTGCGCTGTTTCGTTTTATTCAAATTTACCTGACTGAAAATGCGTTCAACTGCAGCACTACTATGGGGTAGACAAAATATATTGGTAACCAATGTAGCCAATTCAGGATATAGTAGACTATCATCTCCTTTCGTCAATGATAGATGTTTTTTCCAAAATTCAAATACGTTTAATGAAATATCTAAGTCATTACTAGCTTTAAGCATTCTCCATTCTATATCCAGAGCATAAATATCAGTAAAAAACTTAGGGAAGTGTAAAGAAATATTTCCTAATGAAGGAAATTTTTCTATGTTTTTCGGTTCTAAAAATGATAATTGTTTCAACGCAATAATTTCCCTAGAATTAAACGGAAACCGCTTAAACATTTCAAAAGCACATGTAACATAAAAATTAAGGCAATTTGTGCAAAAACTACTTATTTGATCTGCATCAATTCCACTTTGTGTCAAAGAAATAGCTACTTTAGGTCCAAAGTAAATCTCATCATTTGGTAAAAAGTTTATAGGATTACGGTATTGTAGTTTTTCTACTTCAGTATGCAATAATACTTCGGGCTTAATATAACATTGTAAAATTAATATATAAGCACCAATTAACCGTGAATGCAATAAATAAACTTTAGGAGTTGCTGATTGAAATTCTAAATTTAAGTTTACTAATGTTGGTAGTATAAATTCCAGAAATTCTAAATACATTTTATAAATAGGATTGTTTAGAGATTCAGAAATTGTTTGAGAATTATTTATACCATCTGCTATCTGTAAACCAAAATACAATTTTAGAGGTACATATTGCTCTAATACCCTTTTCACAACCATTAACAATGACAGCCATCAAGTGCAACTTAATTGCAATAGCTTATGAGGCTTTACATTAAAAAATTGTTGGAATTCTTTGAATTCATGTTGCCTTTTATAACTATGGTTAAAATAATTATAAATATTTCTGATTAACATTTCAACCTCATCAGGCAATTTTCTGCAACCATACTCAGCACAAAGAGCCAAGGAATGGCACACACATTTCATAACAAATAGTTCAGGGACATCATTTTTTAGGAGACTTTGTAAAGAATGATTCTTACCCATCATGGCATTAGCACCATCAGCAGCAAAACCAATTAAATTTGTTTGATACGGTATTTCACGGCTATTGAAAAAATGGATAATTGCCTCGTACATACTATCAGCTGTAGCGTTGGCAACTGGAAGTAGATTAAGAAACTGGTCGGTGACTTCTAAGTTCTGGCATGTACGCACTACCATTGCTAAATTTTTCACTGAACTTATGTCTGTTGATTCATCCACTAACAGTGAAAACTTGTTAGTTTTTAAATAATTGACCAAGTCTTCAAAACCAGTGGTTGCAATGACATTATTGATAATAGCGGTACATTTTGTCCGATCGCATGTTAATTTTGCCAAATATTTAGGCTCAAGTTGAATGGAGTTTATTAAACTGACTAGATGGTCAGAAACATTAATGGGAATGTTGTGTTCAACGACAAATGAAGCGATCCGAATTTCTGTTTCTTTTATATTTTTCATCACAGCTTTTTGCTTGATCATCGAAGGCATATTAAAAACACTATTGACTTTAACATTACTAGATAATTCGATGTGTTTTTTGGAACTGTTGTGTTTGTAGACTGCTGATATGCCACCTTTGCAATCACATGCACAAGTCCTGCAGTGAAAATGCGTTTCTCCTTTTTTACTTGCAGATATCCATTTGCAAAATTTGTCGTTCGATTCCCAGGCCGTTTGATATTTGTGGGTATAGGTCCACTTCTTTGGTTTTTGAGTGCCAGATGTAGACGCAATAGGTTCTTGGGTATCAGACTCCATGTCGGAGTCAGTATGATATTCCATTTAGCTAGAAATTAAAAAATATTATGAACCACATGCTTAAATATATTATATTGATTCAATTAATTAATAATTACCTATATATACAGACGAGACAAATACAAAATGTCCGTCAACTGACAACTCACAACACACGTCGAGAATCGAATCGACTTTTTCACTTTTGACGATAATTGATATTTGATAAACGATAAACTGAAATACTGAACTGAATAGTGAATAAAAAAAAGATTATTGATAATGCAATGTTCTTAACCATTAACCATGGTCACGTTTGGCTATTCTGTGATACGACCGAATTTAGATCGGACGATAAGAAGATTTTGTTTTTGGTCAAAAATATTCGGGAAAAAAAATGTTAAATTAATTTCACATCACTAAATTGAATATTCAGACATTTTTCTCCAAATTTCTCCAAAACATAATATTTTCGCCAAAATTTAATGAATTTCAAAAGTTTTTCTCCAAATCCCCAAAATGTTGGAAATTCTCCTAACCTAACACTGATTGTTTTTAAAACCATCGAATGAATTGCTCGATAGTTTTCATTTGTTAGTGGAACAGACTAGTTTTAACTATCGATAGTTTTCATTCGGTAGTAAATAGTAATACACGTCTAGTAAAAAATATAGTTTTGACTATCGAGTTAAAAAAAACAATCGAGTGATTTTTCGGTATTATCGACTGAATTTTCTTGATAATTTTCACTTTTTAAATTTTTATTAGGCAAGTAGGCCTAAAATTTAATCAAAACAGGTAATATTTAATCGGATTCCCAATTGTCTTGACGCCTTCCAGGCGAATATACCACCTAAAATATTGGAACGGGGATGTTTTACATACAAAATCCATATAACTTATTAACTTTGGTAATTCTTTTTGGATAAGTTTTTAATTTATTAGCTTTAATTAATACAATATAATCATAGGCGAATAGTGGGGTGGTGGGTTGTCTAAGGGGACTATCGCCCCCCTAGAATTTTGTTTAGCCCTCCCATTTCGTGAATTTTTTTAGTTACATTTTTAGAATACATGTTGTGTACCAGAAATTGAATTGACTATAGCCCTCCCTCCATATAAATTCATCAGCATATGCCTATGAATCTAATTAATCTAAGTATTAAAAACTATGAGATTGTATTATGAGAAGAAAATCATAATAAATTATACGATAGGTTTTTGGTAGGTACCTGACTCTTATTTGGAAAATAGTAAATACTAAATACTGAGTATTTTAGAATTGTATACGCTATGTATGATTTGTATTTTGTACTAGATGGACAGTTGATACTTGATATATAACTAAAACACTATAAAAGTACATACAATTTATCCAAACCAGTTGGATGTATTTTACCTCGTATTTTACTATTTAGAGTTTAAAAAAAAACAATCAAAATAAGTATTTTTATTTTTATTTTTTTTATTTTACTTTTTTAATAGGGTATTATCAAAGTTTCAAGGGATTCTTAAGTTACAACTTACAATTATTAAAATAGATATGTGCAGTACTAGGTTTAATGACATTAATACAAGTTAAAAAACTTGTATGCAGGATGGGCCGCAAGCAGTCTGTCATTGTTCACCCCATATTTCATACTCACCAAAGCTATAAATATATTAGCTTAAAATTGCAAATTTATATGTCAACTTAAACCTTGTTCGACATACTTTTAAATAAAAATTATAACCACCGATATACCCTTATATGACCTTCCAGAGGTATATATTCAATCTTCAAACCAGTTGAATATTATCTGCAAAATAAAAAAATTAATAATTCAAACTACAACAAAATGTATTTTGGTTTTTAATTTCAAAGTATAAATTATACTGTATATTTTTATTTTTTACCACAATAAAATAAATAACTACATTACCTTGTCACATACTCGTTCCTAAAACTAAAAAAAAACTTCCATATTTTTGTTTAAAAAAATTAACTTATCGACATTTTGAGGCAATAACCTATTACGCCGAGTTCTTAATATTTTCCCAGCTTAAAAAATTCTCTCAGCTCTCAGAAGTTGCTGGAATAATATAGTATTTCAATGCAATGTCACTAAGTGCTGATAATACAGTTTTGTGGTCGTTCCAAAATACAGCAACATTGCATTTTAAGTCTTGATGAGGCATACTTAAGTACTGTCCCATCAAGGATATAGCACTACTTGTTGTTGTTGTCTGCGATTGGACATTGGCGACTCTGGAGTTAAGAAAATTCCACACATTGTCATCATCAGTATTCAGATTTTCTTGATATGTAGGTTGTTCTGAAATTAAGTAAAATCTGATTATTTATTATTAATTATATGAGTGTTTAGAATTGAATTCTCAACATTTTTAATTACATTTTTCTACAAAAAGGTTTAATAAAATCACATTTAAGATTAATAATATTGTTGTAGTTATGATTAACATTTATTATTAGGAGCATGGAAATATTTTGAAATATAACCAAACAAGACAAGTGTTGATAGGACATCTGTAAGTACCACCTATATTTAAGGAGTACCTACCTACTTACTTAGTTTATTAATTAGTAATTACTTAATGTATTGATCAATCATGAAATAAACTAAATTCGATTTCATATTTAACTTACCATTAAATGTATCCTCTGGCATCATAAAACGCCGAACTTCATTATCCAATGGTAGATTATTTAATACCATATTTGATATTTTGCATTAAATTATGTTGCATTATAATAAAATCTACATCGTCATTAGCCATGATCAATAATGTGTAATTTTACACACTAGGTACCTATAAGTAGGTACTTTGAAAGAAAACAAACAACAAATAACAAATCGGTCAATACCGTTGTAAATTGTACAGGTAAATCGTTCCTTAAACACTAGCTGTAGCTACTGTTAAAGTATACTATCAGTCGAAATCAAGTTTACGATTGGTAAACAGTAGTCGAAACGAGAAATCGAATACAACGGTCGAAACGTCGATCGAAAACTGTTTGAGAATACGGATTTTTGAATTGGTCGTAAATATACTCGCTTTTGATTGAAAACCCTTTTCGATTGATTTGAGAATAGGCCCCTCTACATATTTTATACTAGGTATATGAAAGTCTTTGTTTAAACAACAAGTTCGTATTCTGAATAATATCTAGATTATTCAGAATAAATTATATAAATCATCAAAAATCAAAATTTAAACACAGTTGTGTATAATAAAAAATAATAATCTATTATACATCATTTATAAATAAGATAAAAAATAATATAACAGTCTATAGTTAGATATCAATACAGTCTCGTAAACAAATGAAAAAAATCGCGTAATGCTCGTCGTCGCTATGCAGTCTTATCGATTAATTCTATATAATATAATAATAAAAAACATATAACAATATTAAATCGGATAATTTACAAAAAAAAAAAATATAAACACATAAAGACGTTTTTTAAAACGATTCTATAGCAACAATATATTCAACGAACTAAAATTATTATTCTTTGTTATCTTAGGTAATTCTACAGATAAGTTTTTTGTTATTATTAAATAATATTGGCGGTTTAATGTATTCATCGATACGCGTAACAATTATACGACAAAGTTCATCGTAATTCTTTGCTTTTGACAATATCAAGTCATTGATATTATCTATACAAGACGTATTTTTTGAGTTCTTCCTCAAATTTGTATTCAATGAAATATACTCAACTACCCAACAAACGATACGTAGTCAGTGGCAGAGATACGGTTAATAATGTAATGTTGCTTTTGACGAACTCTACACTTTTCGTAGACACGTGGTTTTTTTCGTGTAAAAAATTAGAATGTTTTGCAAAAGTTTGCCGAATTTTTCGTAGTAATCAGCCACGCGTTTGTTGTTGTCCGCCTTGTGGCTAGTTCGATAAATGTCGGCAAACAAATGAAATAGCATTTTTTTCTGAACGCTTCTATCAACGAGTTCATTGTATGTCAACAAGTCAACGGTCTCCATAGTCCAATAAGTGTACATGAGTACTTCCAACTCGCCTTCAATGAAATCGAATTCCGGTTGTCGTTGTTGATTTTTCGCGCTGCCGTTGCCTTTGTACTATATACTCGTATACTCGCCCCTTATCTGACATTGGTGACATCTCACTCAACCCGTTCAAGTCGGATTCAACCCAGTTGAACTCACCGTATAGCATGTACTCACTCATAGCCCATCCATATAGATTATTACTTATAAAGTTTATAGTTTAAAGTTTAGGTTTGAAAAAATTAAAAATCAAATATATTTACAGTCCTGATATATCAACCATGATTTATCCTTAGTCTAGTCATAGTCTGGGGTCTTTATATTATTCCCCTTCGCGTGCCTCATGCTTGCCTGTACCAATCCACCACGAAACCTATACAAATATATAAGATTATTATATATATATTTTTTTTTTAAATAATATTGATATACTAACCATTCTCAAACATTAACAACATGTCATAATCAGACAGCAGCTGCAACTTTTGACCTGTATATTTCAACATTGCGTCAAAGCTCAACTCGGGTGCGGTGAAGTAGTGTGTTGCGTCCAAATTGTATGTCTTCATACAGACATCACGAAAATTGTCATAGACGTCCGCCAACAATAAAACGTCGATTTTTAAATATAAATCGCTGTACTCGCCCAACGTCTTGCAACCGAAGTGGTCCCAGACCTCCTTCGCGTGATCAAATTCCTCCTCCTTTATTCCCGACTCGTTTAACGTACTATAAAATTCTCTCTTCCTCGGTAGTCTTTCTTCATCCAGCCTCTTCCAACTATCCGTGTACTCGTACGGGTACACCCCCTTCTGAGTACCGAGTGGCATATCGACTTCATCAAAAACTCTAGCGGTCTCTCTGAAGTACTCCAGACCCGGTGTCACAAGATTTTTATCTAGATTTGACAGTCCTGACGCCATAAACTGAAAAGTGTCGATGAAGCGGATTGTGAATTTATTTGACACGTATTTAGAGAACGATATATTATATTTTAACTCACTGTTTGGTATTACTGTAATGGCTTGGGTGTCATGACCAAGTTCCGTAACTATCAGGTGCGCGTCGTAGTTCGATAAGTTGTGGAAGTAGCATGGTACGAAAACAGGTGTTTGAAGTTTTTGATTGCACGTGTTGCATAGAGCTTGACGATATTTCCCTGAGAGATGGCAATGGTCAGCTGTCTTACGATGCTGTATTTCTGTGGGTGATGTGAACTTGATTCGACAGAGGTTGCACTGTGTAACTGCTTCATGAGTCTGAACATCATCCGCAGACATTTTTATCGGAATATTCGTCTTCAATAATTTCTCAATCTTTAATGCTATTTCAGTTACGGTTTCAACAAACAAATTTTTTCCAATTTATTCAGCGGTATTGAATACAACGATGATGCTCTATGTCCGTCGTCCGCGTGAAAATCTACGTCCACGACATACGTACATTGATTGACCGTTATAATGATCGTCGATTGAACACATTGGTGCGATAACGATTTGTGAATACTCTTCGTTGGTGTTGTCGTCGTCGTCGTCGTCGTCGTCGTCGTCGTCGTCGTCGTCGTCGTCGTCGTTGTTCTAACGACGACGCATCATGCCGCTGCGAAATCTTGTCACCATAGTTAATAATAATATGAAATACTTTAAAAATATACTATTATAAAAAATAAAATAAAAATATAAACAGTATACATATACTCCAAAACGTTGGAACAACCAAAATATAAATTATTAAAACGTATTATCGATTGAATAGATGGTATTAACATTTTTACTTTTTTTGAGAATGATAAAGCAATTTCACCCGAGAAAGTTTTACCAAATTCAATTTTTATCATGGACGATGTTATCGGTGAACAGCAACACGTAATAAGAGAATGTTTTTCTCGAGGTCGTCACAATAAAATAGATATTTTTTATCTGGCCCAGAGTTACTCAAAAGTTCCTAAACAGTTGATACGTGATAATGCAAATTTAATAGTATTATTCAAACAGGACGAAACAAATTTAAGACATGTATAGAATGAACACTGTTCGGGTAATATGTCATATACACAATTTAAACATTTCTGTGTGACATGTTGGAACCGTTAGAGGTTTACATTTGTTGTTATTTGTAAAGATAGCGATCGTGATAACGGGCGTTATCGTTTTGGATTCGATACTTATGTAGTTATATAAGATGAAACAAATAATAAATATTATCATTTAAAACGTAGTCATGACGGAAGCAACTACTGTGTTAGATGAGCTAGTTAAGGCTAAGGAAGGTATTAAACATAAATATATCGAGTTAAAAACCGGATCGGATAATGTTCAACAATTAATGACACAGACATTAAAACCAATTATCGATCCTTTAACTAAAATATCGAATAAACCTCGATTCAACAAAGATAATATTATCAATAAATCGAAGAACTCAATTTTGGACTACAATCAACAAGAAATTGAAAATTGGTTTCAGTCTACAGACTTAGATAAAATTTATGGTCCGAAAAAACTTCCAAACGGGCATATTATCTTGGGTAAAAAAGAAGTAAAATTCTTTGAAAACACTATACTTATGGACGGTACTGATTACCCATCATCATCGGGTCTTAATCAGTTATTATTTTTA
Source organism: Macrosiphum euphorbiae (assembly GCA_949089665.1). Lineage (NCBI taxonomy): Eukaryota > Metazoa > Arthropoda > Insecta > Hemiptera > Aphididae > Macrosiphum > Macrosiphum euphorbiae. The sequence goes on along the minus strand of CARXXK010001049.1, from coordinate 64,974 downwards.
AAAAATCCACTTATTTTTACTGATAGCGATTTAGAGGTATATAAATCTATATTAACTCAAACATCGGTACATTTATCTACAGTTGGAAATAAAATAAAAAAGGGTGGTACTAAATATTCAACAATTATTAGTAAATTATTCCCCTCTGGTGGCGAGCTGTCTATGAAATTACAGAAAAATAACTTAGTGTATTGGGATAATCCAAACGAGTTGGTCGACCGATTACGTCTACTTCTCGCGTCGAAGGCAGCTGGCAATACAGGTGTTTCAAACGAAATAATATCGATTTTCGACGAATTACACGAGGCCGGACTAATAAAGCGAATTCCCGATGTCTAAACGGGAAATCGCTAAAGAACTTCACAAACCAGCAAGGAAAAATTTCACTAGGCGTCGAGTTAACGTCTATGGAAAAAATGATTTATGGCAAGCCGACTTGGTTGAAATTATACCATATTCAAAAGTAAATGGTGGTTACAAATACATCCTGGTTGTGATTGATTGTTTTACAACATTTTCTTGGGTGAAACCGTTAAAGTCTAAAACAGGTAAAGAAGTTACTAGTGCAATGTCTACAATATTACTTGATCGTTCACCGAAACTTTTACAACTCGATAACGGAAGAGAATTTTACAACACCACTTTTGACGCTTTGATGACCAAGTATGGTATATACAAATATTCAACTTTTAGTATTCTATAGGCTAGTATAACAGAAAGGTTCAACCGAACTTTGAAGGGAAAAATGTATAAAGAATTTACTGCTAGAGGATCACACGAATGGGTTTCAATTTTACCAAAGTTACTTGATGAATACAATAATTCATACCATAGAACTATATGAATGACCCCAATACAAGCAGATTCCAACCCCACTTCGGTGGTAATAAAACATCGTGAAATTAATACTGTAAAAAATAAGTTTAAACTTGGCGATAACGTTCGTATCAGTACACAAAAGGGCGTGTTCACAAAAGGTTATTTACCAAACTGGTCTACGGAAATATTCGAGATTATCAAAATAAATAAAACATTACCCGTTACTTATCAACTACAAGATTATATGGGTAAACCTATAGCTGGTTGTTTTTACTCTGAAGAAATATACAAGACCAATTTCCCAAACGAATATTTAATTGAAAAAATTATACGTAAAAAACAGAATCAAATGTACGTCAAGTGGTTAGGATTCGATAATACCCACAATAGTTGGATAAATACACGTGATGTCAAAAAATAGTGTCAGTCGTTTTATAACTATCAACGTGTTCGGTAGTTCTCAGGCGAGCGATGCTAAAAGAATTATATCAGATATTCAATCAAGTAACAAAACAATTGTAAACGATGTGAAACTTCAACAAAAAGAAATTGACACTCTGAAAAGTAATATTGTTAATCTACGTGATAAGATACAATTGCTTGAAAATAATATACAATCAAGTAATAAGTCTTTATTAAATTGTGAAAATCGTATGTCGCAGCTATTTAATGACTGTGCTGACAACAGTACAACGATCGCTATCCGGGGGCAAGACGTGATCCAATTAAAAGCTGAAATAAATCGTATAACCGGAATATTTGATGAAAATTCATTGCCGAATCACGGAACATATATTTCAGAATTAAATTCACGTTTGTTAATCCTGGAAGGCAAAAATATTACGAAAACTTGATTTTACACAAAATAAAATAGTTGGTTAGAGTCATGCGGTATTGAAAAATAATTTCAGTCGAGCTGTATACACCATCGTGTTTGGTAGTCTTTTGCCAGATATATAAACCTGAAATTATGTCGTCAGCCATCGCAGACATGCAATGCGTTCTTGGAGCAGGCAATAAATATTTTATTAAAGAATTAGGTATCTATAGTGGACACTGAAACATGGGCCAACCAACACTGGATTTTTAAAAATTCTAAATCTAAACAGGACAACAAGAGTCGAAAAACTAATAAGTGGTTGGAACATAACTATCATAAACTTACTATAGAATATGGTGATGTTGAGTGTGAAGAACTAAGTAGAATATTGAACTCTTTAAAGTTCTCATTCATTTACGTCAAAGGTGAGCAGAAAAAACAGCTGCTTACAGAATTTATACCTCAAGTCGCACTAATCAACATCGACCTTGGATGCCCACGTTTGGACCAAATATGTGATGATGAAACTCTACCTTGCTGTATTTTTCATATGGAATTTAATCCAAAACAATGTACATTCTATAAAGTATTTGCTATAAGGAAATGGTTTATAAATAATTCTTAAAAAATATGATTGTATACATTTTATTTAATAAACATAATTATATTTTAACATTGTTTTTTTAATTTATATGTTAACATATTTATGCTTGCATTTACAATGTTTTTTAATTAAATATATTGGCTTCCATCCACCTGAAACAGAAAAACATGATTATAAACATGAAAAAACTTAAATATCTACCAATTATACATTATAAACATAAAAAAACTTAAATATCTACCAATTATACATTATAAACATAAAAAAAAACTTAAATATCTACCAATTATACATAAATCAACTTAAACATCTAACAATTGCACATTATAAACAGGAAAAACTAAAAGTTTATACCCTAATCTAACTTAAAACTAATAAAACATACATATTATTTACAATAATTTCAATTTTATGTGTTGCGTTTACAAAAATATATACAAGAAATATACTAATCTAACTTAAAACTAATAAAACATATATATTATTTACAATAAGTTCAATTGAATGTGTTGCATTTACAAAAGTTTACATTAATCTATCTCAAGTATAATTATATAACATGATAATATTTACAATATATAACAAACTATATACATGGTAATATTACAATAAGACTAATTAACAGAAAATATATAAAATCAGGTTATGTAATGTAGAAGGTCTCTCATTAGTCCTTTCTCTTCCTCGTTCCAGTTCCCTCCATCTTCCTCAAGTTCTGGCCATATATCATCTCCCCTGTAAAATTAAGAGAAAATGTTAGTAAAATAATTTAAATATATATATATATATATTTTATAATAACTTACTCTATACTATAATGCCCATGGGCTAGTGTGTGTATTTAGTCCTCTAACACCACTCTCTTATCGTCATAATTGTTGTACGTTGACTTCTTGGTCTTTATCGTCATGAGTTGGTGGTTAAACGACCTGATCGAAACATTCTCCTTGTACGCCTCTAATCCTTCTTCCCCAAACAAACACTTCCTATGATCTTCCTATGTGGCAATGTCATGTGGTTTTTAACCACATGAGACCTGATACCCTCCGCTTTAATTTTCTCTCCTCCTCCTCCTCCTCCTACTCTGTCTTCTGGTCCAGCATATACATTGAACGCGTATGACTTGGCTCTCAACGCAACAAACTCTGTAATAATATTAGAGTCCACCTCATTGGAAAAGAGTCTACATAAAAATCTTGGGTTTCAATATAATATATCAATGAATCTGGAAAAATAATGTTAAATTAATAAATTATATACAGGAGAATAGTTTTAGTATATTTACCTGTGTCAGTGTACATCAATTTAATTTTGTCTCCATAATGTCTCTGCATAACATTATAGTGATAATCATACATCATTGTTTTTGAAATATCTAGTACAGCGAATCCTGTAAATAATAAATGTGTTAATAAATGTATGATAAAAGTGTAATTTAAAAAAGTATATTTACCAATATATATAGGTTTATCAAATTTAATAATTTTTTTATCCAGTGCGACAGCGTTCAGGTTCTCATTATAAGTAGTACAGTGTTTAAATGTACTCTTATTTATCAATTTCTGTAACCTCCTTTCGCATGACACCAACTCTATCTTCATCTCCTTCCTCTTCGATTGCATAGTCTTCCCTGAAAAAATAAAAATGTTGGTAAAAATGTTTAAGTAGTATAAATAAAGTAACATACCAAATACAGCGTTGTTCATCAGCTTAAAAAAATCTTTCTCAAACACGTTTGTAGCTCTTTTCCTCATCTCTGTATTCAACTTAATATATTTAGCCAGCCAATCTGACTGGTTAAAGTGAATAACTCTGTGCACCTATAAAAAATAAAAAAAATGTTAAAAATCTAATTAAAACCATATAAAATACAAATATTTACTTTTTCAACTATCAGCCCATTCTTAATCGCCTGCTGTAGATTTCTGTAATGTATAACGTAATTCTTCTTCTTTTCGAACGTTGCCATCAACTTCCTAACCTTCGAGCCTCGAGGCACGCTGTTTTGCGGCAGGAAAGGCAGGTCGTTATGTTCGTTGTGTAGGTGTCGTGGGTACATCACATCCACCTCATACACTCGTCCTATGGGGAAGGTATCATCCAAATCGTTCAATCCATTCAATGTAGGTTCAACCCAGTTGAACCCACCGTACGGCATGTACTGTGACATAACCCATCCATACAAGTTGTTACCTATAAAAAATAATAAGTATGATATATAATAATACGTTTTGAAAAAATATACTTACAGTCCTGATATATTATCCATGATTTATCTTTTGTCTCGTCATAATCCGGGGTCTTGTCATTATTAGCCTTCGCGTACCTCTTACTTGCCTGCACCAATCCTCCACGTATGCCTATAAAAAAAAAAAATATAAGATTATTATATATTAATTTTTAAAAAAATAATATACTGACCATTCTCGAACATCAACAACATGTCATAATCGTCCAGCAACTGCAGCTTTTGCCCCGTGAACTTAAGCATCGCATCGAAACTTAAGCCTGGGGCGGTGAAATAATGAGCGGCGTCCAGGTTATACGCCCTCATGCACACGTCGCGGAAGTTTTCAAAAACGTCCGCCAACAACAACACGTCGATTTTAAGGTATAGATCGCTGTACTTCCCCAACGTCGTACAGCCGAAGTGGTCCCAGACCTCCTTCGCGTGTTCAAACTCCTTCTCCTTAATCCCGGTCTCTGTCAATGTACTATAAAATTCTCTCTTCCTCGGTAACCTCGTCTCCTCCAGCCGCTCCCAACTATCCGTGTACTCGTACGGGTACACCCCCTTACGAGTCACGAGCGGCATATCTCCGGCGACAAAATGTTTGGCTGTCTCACGGAAGTTCTCATGTTCGGGTGTAACTAAATTTTCGGCCAGGGACGACAGACTCAACGCCATAAACCTGAACGTGTCGATAAACCGAACAGTGAAGGTACTACTTATATATTTCGAGAAAGATATAAATTTCTCCTCACTGTTCGGTATAACGTTGATAGTTTGAGTATCATACCCAAGTTCAGTGATTATGAAGTGCGAGTCGTAGTTTGTGAGATTATGAAAAAAGACAGGGACAAATTTAGGCTGTTGCAACTCTAAGTTACACCTAGAGCACAAGGTCTGCCTAAATTTGCCCGTTAAATGATCATGATCCCTAACCTTATCGCCCCCGACTAATATGCATTTGCATAAGTTACACTCTATACACTCTTGATGTGTTTTTTCTTCGTCCTCGCTTATGATTATGGGGGTATTCGTCTTCATCAGATTTTCGATTTTCAGGGCCACATCAACAATCGACTCCACAAAATGTTTCGCCACGTCCGTCCTGTCTTCGCTGCCTCTGTAGATTACCGGCCCCGCCGGTATCTCGTACTCCGCCAATAATTCCGCCGGTACGTCATCGCCCGCCTTCACCAAAAACCCGTAGCTCATAGCTTCGTGTTTCTGCATAACTGTGGTACTATCGCCCCTCTTTTCCTCCGTCTTCACCAGCAATGACTCAAAATCTGCGTATATAACAAACGGGTGCCTAACCGTTTTTTTCCACGCCCTGAACTCAACACAATCACCCTCCTTCGGCATCTCGGGTAAAATTGGTTTGTGCGCCCCGCAAATCAATTTGTGTTGGTCCAGGGCCTCCTGTCCGCTCAACTTGAATTTTAAATTTCGTTTGTCGAATGACGTGAAGCACCTTTTACAAAAAATGACACTCCCGTCATGTCTCGTTTTCTGCGCACGTATGAGCCGGGAAAAATTTGAGATATAAGTATAATGTACATTGTCGCCGTCCGTCACCAATAGCAGGTCGAAGTGGTTTGGTTTTTCTTCGTCGACCACACGCAGCGGATACACATCGTACGTTGGGTACTTACGAGGTGGTTGAAACTTTTTATCTATACCATAGACGTTAACGGAGACGCTGGAATTGTTTTTTTCGAATTTGGTGATGTCCGATAGTGGTGTCGGGAAGGTGAGGCCCTTTAAAATCGTACTTGCCCTCATGCTGACTATATTTATCCCCCTCCACACGAAATGCCGACGGCCCCGTAACTAAAATTGCCCACTTAAAGCACTCCTGGTCTATATTTTGTGGGTTGATGGTGGCCCGCTTCCTGTCGATATATTCCGGCCGCTGAATATATGACGAGCCGCCCATCGGTGTATATTTATACACGGCCAACAACAGCCCATCGATGATCGATCGACTCTAGGACGAAACCGCTTCCTCTCCCGATGTATTCGTCTTTCTCCTGAACCAACTTTATGTACGCCCTCTCTACAATAGTTCTAAAATCGCTGTCAGGGTAAATTTCTACTGCCACTGTCTTAAATGCCCGGTTCTCCGACGAACTGGGGACGTTCGGCCGGTTGTATGTCGCCTCGAGTTTAAGGTTAAATTTTATTGTGTGTTTTTGTACGGAGGTCTTTAATAAATTTATTAGTTCAGGCATGAGGGGTCGAAGAAAGTCGGAATAAATCTTTGTATTGCCGATATTTTTTGCATAGTACCACACGATTTTACGGCTCGCAGACGACAAAATTTCTACGAACCCGGGGACCTTCACCATATCCATACGCGTATTTTTTGCCCTAGCAGCTGAGGTGGTGTTGGCAGTCGAAACACGTTTCCCGTTGACGGTAACGGTGTAAGAATCTTTAAAAAAACCTAATATTAATATCTAATGAAAATAATAAATTGACTAATCTATTAAAAATCTAATTATCCTCACGAATCTTAAAAAATCTACTGATATAACAAATGTTGACATATAATAAAATCACGCGATGAAAAAATTAAATCTATCAAACGATCTGACAACCGGTGCAATGCCGGAATACTCCAACGATTACCCCATAGGATGCGACGTGTGAATTGATCGATATAATGCCGGAATACTCCAACTATTATACCATTGATCGCTTCACAGACCACTTGATAAGTTTAAAATAAAAAAAAATAGAATTTATATTTAAAATTTATTATAAATCTAAGTAATTGATTAAGTGTTGTACGATAATTTGTTGAATTTAAAAAATCTATTTAACGACAATTATTTTTAAAAATCTAATTGTTCGAACAATAATACTTGTCGGTATATCTTTTTAAAAATGATCCGTTAAAATCAGCGGGTCTTTTAAAAATCTAATTCTTATTAATAAAACTAACCTGTATCCTCAAATTCATCCATTGCGTTCATACATATTTCGTCTTCGGTTAACATGTTGGAGCCACCGGCCGGGGCATCAGGTACAAATATTTGCGGCGCAATCTGGACCTGTTGAGCTGGAGCTGGTTGAGTGGTGATCGGGGGAGCAGGTATAGGCCTCAAGTGAGCCGGAACGTTTACGATACCTTAGGAAAAATAATATAAATTAATATTGTATAAGATAGAAATAAAACTTTACATTATTAATACATACCATGAATGTTCTTCAGATGTTTGTTGAGGTTGTTTTTGTATGAGAATGTCGATGGGCAAGCAGTGCACGGAAAACGTACACCTGTATGCGTTTTTTCATGTCTAATCAAATTACGTTTTGCGGTGAAAACCGACGGACACTGTTCGCATTTAAACATGATTAAAATGTTTGAAATAAAAACGAGATGAAAAATAATATAGTGTTTAAAACACTTGTAAAAATTAAACACTTAAAAAAAATTGTAAAAACTGTTGAGTAAGGACTGTGAAAACACGGAGAGAGCAAAGGCAAAGTGCGTATAAAGGTATGGGTGTCTGGAACAGACATAGTCAGTGATCTATGAGCTATGTCTTGGCGGACAACGGAGCGAGTGTCCAGAAATCTCGACATTTTTGGTGAGGGTAGCATTTCAAGCCGTGGGTTAGCAAAATATTAATCGGGTATTTACTATGATAAATGTGTACATTACTACTTATTACCAATTATTTTAGGAACCATCGTTTATCAGTACAATTTCCAGGAATTCGCCTGTGCGTGTTGACAACAGACCGGTCGAAACAGGTCGTTCCGCTGACAATAGGAGATGTATACCATTTACGATTACAATAGATTTAAATCCAGCGCTTGAAGAGACCTTATAGCTGCTAACATATTAGGAAATGTGAACATATATCGATAAATATTATTTTGGAACTAAAATAATAATAATAATAAGAGTATGTGTATAAATTGTAAAAGATTATATTTTAAACAATATTACAAAAAACTTTTTTTTTAACATAGCACATGGGTACAACCATTCATACGTATCCATATAACGGTTAAGCTCTTCATCATCTTCATATGTATCCATATGACGGTTCAACTCTTCTCCATTTCCGAAGGCTGCTCTCCAGAAAGTAGATTCTACCAAATTTCAGCTGTACTTGACCCGAAATTGATATTGCGATGATTTTCCAGAATAGTTAATTTGTTATAATCGTAATGTATACCTAAGGAATCTAAAAATACATTTTTGTAGACAATTTTATTTGTTTTTATAGGTAAATCATACTTATTTATTGTAATATTATTTTCTTCACATTTTAATTTTAATATCATATGAATTAAATTATTCCAATAATTGTCACTTACAGTCGGCTTGTTATGTGTTATGCTTTTTCTAGTAATTTTCTTCTTCCAGAAATCATGTTTACTATCGCAAATAATCCTATACACTTTCTCATACAACTCGCGTAATAACACTTCAAAATCAAACCCTGAATATGTTGCAATATCATCTACTAACCATACTATTTCACATTTACCAAATTTAAGACTTATAATTTCAAACCACTTTGAACTATTAACTAAGTGATAATTTTTACAGAAGTTACCCTTTTTTATCCTGCATTGCTTGCACATGTCCGATATAGTGCAATTTACACCACATGTTGCTTCTAATTTCTCTCCCAACGATTTTTTTAAAACGATATGTAATATTTCATTGACTGAATAAAAAAAAAATGTATCATACCATAATATAATATAATATAAAATATTCTTACATGATTGGGAATCCATTATGTAGTTAAAGACTCTTTGAATTAATTAAAACAAAGAATAGAACTGTTTGTGCTTATTTGCGAAGTATTAAAACAGAGATAATATTAATTAAAATATAGATGCTGATGTCATGACAGTTGAATACGATGTGATTTAAATTAATAATGATTTTAGTGGTATGAATAAAATTATTTTGGGGTCTAAGGTGGTATAATGATCTCATATAAGTGAGAATGATCCAATTTATCAGGGTGGGGTGTTGAAGGTATAATTCAGTTTGGAAGATATACCGTAATTCCGTTAATTTCATCTCACGTCATGTAAAATATTCATAATTATAATACATATGATTTGACCTGAGACGAGTACAATAAAATGCACAATAATATGGTATATTATGATACGTTAGTTTTTTTTATTCGTATGGCAACAATAACACAGTAACATTTAAAATACAATGAATAAAATTAAAATAAATAAAATAAAATATACACGTTGTATACGTGATATTGATAACAGTACATTATAGTATTTAGTCAAGTTTAGATTTCTATGTCCAAGGTCCTTATCCATTCAAATGCTTCCTTCGTAACTTCATTAATCCCAATAATGCCCGACTCGAACCTTCTATTCGGGCATTCGTCTGTAATATGCCTCATAGTCTGGCTGTCATTTCCACAGTCACATTCTGGACTGTCCTTTAATTTCCACTTGAACATCATATGTCCACATCTTCCGTGTCCAGTTCTTAAACGGTTAAGAATTACCCATTCTCGCCGTGGAAGTTCGAACCCTTTAACTCTTTGTGTAGGATCCTTTATCAGATTTTTGTGTGATGCCGCATTGCCCAACCACTCCTCCTGCCATTTTTTAGCACTGCAGAACTGCGACTGGATTAGCTCTCTGGCCTTGACCCATGGTGGTTTCCTTGACTTTAGTCTTATGTCAGGCACATTTTCTAAGTATTTGTAGAGGATTGAGTTTTTATAGGCATCGGTCTTAATAAATAGTCTTACTAATGCTTCATTCCTTCTGATTTCTGGTGGTGCGATATTTGAAAGAACTGGCAGCCATGGTATCGGCGTTGATTGTACTACTCCGCTTATTAACCGCATTGCACTGTTTAAAAGCGTATCCACTTTTCCCGAGTGTGCGCTATTCGACCAGACTGGAGCTCCATACTCCGCTGTAGAATACACTAACGCGATTGTTGCCGTTCTCAGAGTAGTAGCATCTGCCCCCCATCCAGTTCCAGCTAGTTTCTGCACTAGGTTCACTCTCGTTTTAAGTTTTTTCTGTAGCTTCTCATATGGTTCCTAAATGTCAACGATCGATCTAATGTTACTCCCAAATATTTTGGTGCAAAGTTATGGTTTACTTTTACTCCCTTCAACTTGACATTGAGTTCTCTATTTGCTTCTTTATTATTAAGATGAAATCCACATACTTCTGTCTTATCTGGATTTGGCCTTAGTCTCCATTTGTGAAAGTATCTTTCCAAGATGCTTAAGTCATTTGTTAGGGTATTCTCGCCTTCTTTCATATCCTTACACGTGTGTGCTATGGCAATGTCGTCTGCGAACTGGAATTTTTGGCCAGTGGTTATCGGTAAATCATGCATGTATAAGTTGAATAACGCAGGGGCGAGAACTGATCCTTGTGGTAGTCCGTTATTCACCGAGCGCCACCTACTTTTCTTTCCAACCATAAACACTTGGAACATGCGGTTGACTAACATGTTATTTAACAATTCACCCATTTTCTTGCAAGGCACTATGTTTATAAACTTATGCATAAGCCCTTCTCTCCACACAGTATCGTACGCAGCAGATAAATCAATAAATGCTACATTCGTCTTCAGTTTTCTCTGAAATCCTGCCTCGATCATTGTAGTGAGCGCTAAGACCTGTTCCACACATCCACGGTTATTTCTGAAACCTGCTTGTTCTATTGGTATGTGTTTCTCCAGGGTTGGTTGTATACGGTTTAATATTAGTCTCTCTAATAACTTGTATGATACACTAAGGAGTGATACTGGTCGATAACTTGATGCCTCCGTACTAGGCTTTCCAGGTTTAAGTAAAGCTATTATTTTTGACTTTTTAAGAATGTTAGGTATTTTTGATGTGTTTAATATGTCACTATATAATTCTGCTAGCCATGATTGTGTTTCAATTCAAGTATTTTTTAGCATCTCTGGGTAAATACCGTCAAACCCTGCCGCTTTATTTATCTTCACCTTCTTTAGCGCTTCCACAATCTCCAACTGGCTGAAGGGTGCACTGTACTCCTCGTTTACTTTCAGTATCTTCATTTCCTTTCTCAGTTTCCGTTTAACTTCTCTTGTATGTGATTTATCCATTTCGATCTTCCCCACTTTTATAAGTCTAGATGCCACGTTATTAGGCGTTACGATTCCGGTCTCTAATTTTCCCACATTCTCTGACCCCAATTTCTTTAGTAACGCCCACGCTTTCCGACTGGAATGAGTGAAGCTTAGATTTTCCGTTGTTTCTTGCCATCGTTTCTTTCTGTTGTCATTGAGTTCTCTTATTAAGTCATCCGCAATACCACTATCATGCGTTTCTTCGTATTCTTCAAAGAGTTTCTTACATGCCACATCCCATCCTGGTATATACGTTTTCCTGTAGCCTCTTGGTATATGCTTTTCTGCTGTCTTCTTTATTGCTTTACAAAATCGATCATAATTGCAGGAGATTGGTGGAATCCATTTAACTATCCTATCTAAGTCCTTGGCATATTCGTCCCACTTTGCTAATTTAAAATTCCATCGAGGTTTAGGTATGGACCTAACTATTGGGATCTGGAGACCATAGTCTATTAAAACCGGTCTATGCTATATAATAATAACAAATCGGTCAATACCGTTGTAAATTGTACAGGTGTCAGGTAAATCGTTTCTTAAACACTGTAGCTACTGTTAAAGTATACTATCAGTCGAAATCAAGTTTACGATTGGTAAACAGTAGTCGAAACGAGAAATCGAATACAACGGTCGAAACGTCGATCGAAAACTGTTTGAGAATACGGATTTTTGAATTGGTCGTAAATATATTCGCTTTCGACCAACTTTTGATCGAAAACCCTTTTCGATTGATTTGAGAATAGGCCCCTCTACATATTTTATACTATATGAAAGTCTTTGTTTTAACAACAAGTTCGTATTCTGAATAATATATAGATTATTCAGAATAAATTATATAAATCATCAAAAATCAAAATTTAAACACAGTTGTGTATAATAAAAAATAATAATCTATTATACATCATATTTTATAAATAAGATAAAAAATAATATAACAGTCTATAGTTAGATATCAATACAGTCTCGTAAACAAATGAAAAAAATCGCGTAATGCTCGTCGTCGCTATGCAGTCTTATCGATTAATTCTATATAATATAATAATAAAACATAAGTAGGGTGAAAAGGCCGCTACTGGTGACCCCCCGCTTCACCACCCCCCGCCTATACTGCGCCAGTCTGCGCCACCCCCCGCCTCACCCCCCACCTGTATCGCGCCAGTCTGCGGCACCTCCCCGCCTCACCCCAAACCTGTATCACGCCAGTCTGCGGCACCCCCCCCCGCCTCACCCCCCAACCATACCTCGGCCACGTTGTCCATGCTTGATAACCCCCCGCTTCACCTCCTACCTATACCTACTTCAAAACCGCCCCCGCTCTCGCTACACCGCCCCGCCCATTAGACGCTCGCCGCCTGGCGTCCACCCCGTCCGCGGCGCGCTCTGTCCGCGACGCGGCGGGCTCATCGTCCGCCGTCCGCTCGACCAGTATTATATTATCACCGACGGGGCTCCATCTAGGCGCTAATCGGACGGACGCGGTTTTTCGAATTTTATCATATTATATTTCAATATTATCCTTATCATATTATATATATACATACATACATACATACATACATACTTTTACCAGGATACCAAGTCAAATACTAACACGATTTAATTGTTTAATATAATTCGATGTTTATTCAATACAAATATCATATACATACATATTAATATATAGGTTATTGTGTTATAATGAACATGGGTGGTGGTGGTGCTGTAGATCACCCGACGACATCATACGGTTCTGATTTACAACGACAACAGTCTCGAATGCCTCTATTATCACTACGTTTGAGATTAAATTCATTTTTTACATTTTCAATAAATTCCATGCCTTTATATAATAATACGAATACACATTTAGGGTTGTGCAGGGCGTGTTGCTGCCACACTTCGTCATTTTCCTCCCATTGCCCCAACAATAACCCGCAGTAGTGACATTGAACCAAATCCTCAGTCCCGGTATAAGTGAATCCGCTGGCGGCCAGTGAATATTTATCTTGACACGATCGAGCCGGGTGTGAATCGAATGTTTTCAACCTCGATAAAAAGCTTGTATACTGAGGATATTCTGGATCAGAGTTTTCATGTACCAAAAGCACTAGTGATCGACAACCGACGGTACATTGTAATATATTCATTGCAAATGAACCCATTCTAAATAAAAATAGAATTATATTATATTATATTCGTCGATAGTATTATTCATGTACAATGTACTTCGTCATTACAATAATAACGCGAGTATTACATTATGTCCCAGTATTATACATATTATTTTGTGTGTGTGTGTATATATATAATATATATATATTAAGGTTGAATCACTTGAAGCGTGTTGGTCTTGTGCGACGTGCGACAAGACAAGATGTATTGTATTGTTCACGCTCGAACGTGGGTCTGAGCGTAACCATACAATACCGCAAAATACCCCGCTTGCGGGCGGATACACCTTATTTGGGTGAAAAACACAATAATCTTACACCATTATAATAATTAATATTATGACTATTTAGAGTTTATACAGTAATATACTGTAATGTCATGTATACAGAAACGGAAATTATATTATTCTGTGAATTATTTTTAAAAGGTCTGTCAAGAATGCAAGGTTCTAGTGTGAACGAGTAATAAAACCCGTAACACAATAAAAAAATATATAGGTGTTATGCGCTAAATAATTTACTGAAAACATCATATGATACATTGTGGGGCATTTCCCATACCGAGGCTATCATGTCAATTTTTATATGAAATTCCTCTATTTCATCTTCATCTCGTGACAAAAAAGCGTGTTCAAATTTAAGCTGAAGTAAGACTTCAGCCTGCGAATGCGCCATCACCACGTCTCTGACCTCCCTCGGCGTCGATGATGCACCCAAGTACGCCTAAGCATTTATATTTGTTTTAAAATAATATAAAAGAAATAACGATTTTAGTACTTACAACATTTTCCGCTCTTAAAATTTGTCCTGTATCACCTTCGATATCACAATCTACGTACTCGATATAATTGGACCCAAGGAACAGTAGCAGCGCTACTGTCTGTTCCAAATTCCAATATTCGAAATGATACATTATTTTGACCCATAATTCTGTCACCAAAGTATTGCGATTTCCCCAATTTATCAGCGAGTAGTAGGCTAAGTCGAGCTCCATCAAAAGTATCGTGTCCCAAATCCCGTCTTCTCTATTAAAAATAAATAAATAAATAAATAAACATATTTATGAAAACATATTCTAATATGATAAATATAATTACTGATTTTCTTCTTCTTCTTCTCCGTCGGACCCGTTCCCAATTTGCATCAGTTCATTGGGGAAGGGATGGTCGGTGTCTTCATCCTCATCTTCGCGATGAGATTTGCTAAATAATAATAATAATAAATTTTTTAAAAATTAATTATTATTTTATTATGATAATATAATACTAAACATTGTACCTTATTTCCACACGATTGTTCAGGATGGTCGTTAAAAATGAGAAAAACATTAATACAAAATCCATTTTATTAAACACTTCAAAATTAACTGTGTAAGTCGGAAAGGAAATTGATGTTAATATAGAAGACGGATGGTGAGTAGAAGATGCCGCGGAACAGACTGAATTAGTTTTAAGGTCCAGTGCGTATGCCGATTGTATACAGCATTCATTCTAGGGGTGTACGAGGGGTTTATACATATATATATATATATATTATATATATATATATATATTTAGGTCTAGATGGATAGTAGTTTCACAGAATAACGTTGTAAACAGCTAGTATACATTATATTATAATGTGTAGAACATGTTTCCTCGTAATAGGACAGCGTGGCCGCGGCTTTTCCTACGGTCAGTGAAAAGAATGCCGAGGTTGAAAATCTGAACGCTGTTATCAGTATTTCTAATACAACTACATTGAGGGTATACAATTTTAGCTAAATCCCCTATTATGCTTGAAGACAAATATATGTGGAGTATATTATTTTATATTATAATATTATAATATGGTGTAGTAATATATTGCTTCTCTCTCTCTCTCTCTATCTCTCTCTCTCTCTCTCTCTCTCTCTCTCTCTCTCTCTCTCTGTTTCTCTCTCACTCAACAAACAAAGAATATACAGGGTTGCGTGGTGTAGGTATCACAGGTCTAATAATACCGAGGTATTGATGGGGTGTGAGGTGGTGAGACGGAGAATTGTGAACGTTCACATACATGACAAACGTCGTGCATGAGGGTTGGGGTGGTAGGATATATCAACCGCTGATCTCCGGATTGAACTAGAAGCAGTCGAAGCGTTCCCAGCTTCAGCTTCTGCATATTGCTTAATATTACATGGCCAAATTATAACTTATAATCCATTTAATGGTGAAGTAAGAACCTTGTAAATACTCATTGTAAACTTTGTAAATACTTATTGTAAACCTTAATATTATTTTAATAAATGAAAATACTTTCTTTAAAAGTTATGTCAGTTACGTATTTAACCAATACAAATTTATTTCTTTATAAGTACAATATGAATAATATGCACAAATATTTTTAAATAAATAAGTATTGCGTAAAGGCATCGGGGAGATTTGAACTCCCGATCTCCGTCTTACATTCCGGTGCTTTAACCAACTAAGCCACGGTGCCTGTTTACCGAAGATGAGTACAATATATGCCATGTACAGTACCTAATATGGTGTGAGTTTAGGCGTATATTTTCATGTAGGTATCACATATTATTATGTGCATGTATCACATTACGTACACACGTGGAATATGTTAAAAATGATTTAATAATTAATAATAATAATAAAGGCGAGTTTGGGTAATTATAATATAGACTAGTGGATATGGTTAAAGTGAAAAGTGGGGATGCATAAGCATATTTGTGTTTAATTCAAATTTAATAAAATAAATGTTGTATTATTTCTAACATGAAATGTACTGTATCGACGGTAAAGTCAAAATATGATAGTTTTATTTTTGCATTTAGTGATTTTTGTAATAAACCGCATAAAGTACCCATCTACTGAAATGAGGGATATTGTTAATAGCTCTTAATTTTCCGATATTATAACTTATATATATGTTACCGGAAATGTTGACATTTAGGAAATGATGACAATTCCTAGTAAATGTTGACAATTCCTAAAATCGGAAGGAAATTATATCATCGCCTAGTATATGTTATCATTTCCTAACGATAGTAGGCAAAGATGCCACATTTTTGTCATCACGTTTAGCATCTATAATTAATGAAATTGCTTTATTAAATTAATTTTGCATTTTATTTAAATCCATTTTTAAGGTTTTAACAAAATAAATACGTACTGCACTACAAATAACCTACTACTAAACGGATCGTGTTGAATGTACAGGTTATATATTAAACAGATGAATACTGCGATATGCGATATCCGTGACATTTTTCAATCAACCATTTTATCGATATCAGTCATTTCCCCACCTGATATTTTTAGATCTCGGAAAATATTGACAGTTGACACCAAACTTACTATTTTATGCCAGGGACACACATGCGTGTTTAAAATCGGTTATCACAATCGACATAAACCCGTGTTTGATATAATTTCATGTCTCCGCACAGATATATAAAATAATTTTACCCTAGTGTCTCCGTTTCTCATTCAATTTGGGTCAGACAGCATTATTAGTTCGATAGTGTCTTCTATATAGAGTGTAAAGGACTATAATATAAAGTTGTATTTAATTAATTTATAATAATTATAATTTGTATCGAAACAATATTTATCAATTTCAAAGTAAAATATATATTTTTAATAGGTATCATTTTTAAAAAAAAATAAATTAATAAATGTCATTTTATGCATTTTTTTAAATATATTTTTAGATCATCATATTCCGGGCCCTAGTGATAACATTGCCTAATAAACTACGGAAATGATAACAATTCCTAGGCGGTGATAAAATTGCCTTCCGCTTTTAGGAATTGTCATCATTTCCTAAATTGTCAACATTTCCGGTAACATATACAATGATATATAGCGGAGACGATATGCCTGTGTGTGTGTATACAGACGGTAAAATACAAATATTATACAAGTGATATGACTGTTGTAAGTATGCGCTAATAAAATATAATATGTGTAATGTGTCGGTCACTTGAGTGATATATAAGTTGCATGCGTTTTCACATAATATACGTTTTGCTCGAGTCAGATGGGGTTTCGTTGGTGGTGAGGGTGACTGGTAACGCTTGTGTGTTTTTTCCCATGCACATGCATGAGTTATAATATGAATATGTCGGTAGTGATATGTAAGTTGTTGTATTATTTAATTTTAATAGCATCAGGTAGTGAGTTATGATTTATGAAGACTAAGATTATATTACCTTTCATAAAAATACTTACGCATGAAGTGTTATTCATAGTATTTTACTTGATTGGTATGATGGTATGAAACCCTACTATAAAATAAGAAAATAATACGAAAGAGTGTATACATTTGAACTAGTTTCAAAATTCGTAAGATTTTGGTTGAAAAACGGGTCCTTTTTTGTGTTGAAAAAACCGAAATGATTGATTTTAGTTGTCAATGTATATTTATTTTTTTTAGTAAAAATGTTAATATATAACCCATAATAGATAAGGGTTTATCGTTGCAGTGTAGTAGACTTGAGTACACATATTTACAGTGATCTGTTTATATTTATTTATTTATATATTATTTATACACGTTTATAAATGACGTATATTTCTTCAAACGAATTAGGTAGGTATCTTATGCAATGTTTGTATTTTGTAGCATGGTACGAAAACCGGTGTTTGAAGTTTTTGATTGCACGTGTTGCATAGAGCTTGACGATATTTACCTGAGAGATGGCAATGGTCAGCTGTCTTACGATGCTGTATTTCTGTGGGTGATGTGAACTTGATTCGACAGAGGTTGCACTGTGTAGCTGCTTCATGAGTCTGAACATCATCCGCAGACATTTTTATCGGAATATAAGTCTTCAATAATTTCTCAATCTGTAATGCTATTTCAGTTACGGTTTCAACAAACAAATTTTTTCCAATTTATTCAGCGGTATTGAATACAACGATGATGCTCTATGTCCGTCGTCCGCGTGAAAATCTACGTCCACGACATACGTACATTGATTGACCGTTATAATGATCGTCGATTGAACACATTGGTGCGATAACGATTTGTGAATACTCTTCGTTGGTGTTGTCGTCGTCGTCGTCGTCGTTGTTCGAACGACGACGCGTCATGCCGCTGCGAAATCTTGTCACCATAGTTAATAATAATATGAAATACTTTAAAAATATACTATTATAAAAAATAAAATAAAAATATAAACAGTTTTATTTTTTTCACTATTGACTTTATTAAACTGTTGGTACAAGTGTTTTGTCAGATCAATGTGTGTTTCATATACTTGTTTACAGTTAATATTTAGCAAATCAACTGTTTCGTCGCGCCATGGTAAAAATAGCATAACATTTTCTCTGTAAAAGTCTTGTTCATTTTTATCCACATTAAACAGTACATACCGTATAATTTTTCTGATTTTACGTTTATGTATACATTTGTTCGGTTTTCCGATTAGCGTGGAGTCAATCGAATAAGCGGTTTCTTCTTCAATATCAGTGTCCAACTCTGAATATTGTTCTTTGCAGGTTTTTTTACCACTAATTTCATAATTGGCTCCAAATTCAGCCAAAGTTATATCTTCAAGACTATAAGGTCTTGACGAATAGTATTCAATGAGGCCATCATAGAAAGTATCATCATATTGTGGATCCATTTCTTCTCTTACTGCTAATGGCTTCAACATTCTAGTTCTTTTATCCGGATGGCTGGTGTTTATAAATGTATACCCAGTTGACGTATTGCTTTGCTTCATACCTAAGCAAGTGTACACTGCTTCCAGTGCAGACATTTCCTGAGTTCCCGAAAACATGGAAGCTATCCTTTTCAGTTATTCTTTGACATATATATCAGTGGACTTGAGATTCTCGACAATGTTCCTCATTACCTTTGATATTCCACGTTGACTATTTTCCAATAAATCGTACTCTATTACATATCTGACACAAGAGTAAACATCCAATATAAACTGTAGGTCCATATTAGATTGTCACAGCGAAAATAATTCCTCATTGAATCCAGAAATCATTCTTTGTTTTATGGATCGTTTTAGAAAAACTGTCGGCCGTTTGATAACAGTTCGAAAATGGATTTATATTCATTAACATCTGATATCATCAGTTCCTTCGCTTTCGAGATCCGAACTATTTTCCATACTCTTGGTGGTTTCTATGACATGAGCCAACCAAACTCTGTCTATTTCAGCACCTTGATACAGAGGTTTTTTAATCAAATCTTGCAATGCTGCTACTACTAACGACGGTCTAACATTTTGATAAAGATAATGTTGTTTAAAACATGATTTTCTTTTCAATTTAACTTTTATCATTTTAACCGCTGCTAAATTGTCGGCACGTCTGGGCAAAATAGATGTAGTCTTAGTGAGATCTATCTGAACATTGATAACGTTGCCTTTGATTTTTAGCTGTCCGTCACTGCGGAGACATTTGAATATTTTCATAAATGGTAATCTACGTGAAACCATCTGCTTTTCAAATTGATTTAGTTGAGTAACTGAAGGTGGAACACTGTTCAACTCAAAACCATTTCATATGTACAATGGAAGAATTTTTGATTTCTTCATATGCGGATGACAACTTGTGCATACCTGTACACTACTCTTGACATCACTTGGAATTTACATCCCTAATCACCTGAGAAGATCGGAGTTGCACTTATTGACACTACATGGGAAACGTAATCGATGGCACGAATAACATTTTTCTGATAAACCTTTATCAAAATATATTCAGAAAATAAAACATCTTCCCTCTGACTGGTTTCATTTAATTTCTGCCGTTCTCTTCTTTTATATGATGTAGAATTTGGTGTTTTTCTTTTACTAGATATATTTTGCAGAAGACTACTATCAGATGGTATTCTTCTCTTCTTCATGTTTTGAGAGTATTTTATTTTATATGTATTTTTGAAAACTGAATTTTTCAGTCTTTTTGATCTGTTTATTTCACTGGAAATCTGGTTTTTAACTTAATTTGTTTGTTTGTCCATGTTTAAACGACTGGTGATCTGGTTTTTAAGTTTATTCGCCAGATCTTGCAATCGTTTGTCCATATTTTTCCGACAAGTGATCTGGTGTTTTTTTCTATTCACAGGGTCTTGCAATCGTTTCACCATGGTTTGACGACTGGTAATCTGGTTTTTAACTTTATTCGGTGGATCTTGCAGTCGTACGTCTATGTTTTTACGACTGGTGATCTCGTTTTTTAATTTATTCACCAGATTAAATCACATTGAGGTAAATTACCAACCAGTTTTTCAAAACTAGGAGCCATAAATCTACAAGTATCCACGAATTGAATTTGAAATCGATTTGTAATATATTTTGTAAATAAATAAATTTTTCTTCTGAGTTTGGTATTACGAGAGGTTATGAAAAAAACATGGTACAAAATTAGGTTTTACCATTTATAAATTACATTTACTGCATGTAGTTCCTCTGTATTTTCCAGTTAAATGGTTGTGGTCTCTTACAGGTAAATTGTTGCTCTTAAATTTACCTTTACACAGCGGACACGTCTCTCGATCAGTGATATCGCGGTGTAATCTATTTTCATTTTCGTTCATTATAAGCCCTATGTTTGTGTTTAACAGCTTTTCTATTTTGAAACCTACTTGTACAATTTCTTGCAAAAACTTTTTTGCAACGTCACCTTTGCTAAAACTTGAATCACCTCTGCACACGACGGGGCCCGTCTCAATATCATATTTTTCTAACAATTCTTTAGGTATATCATCACTCGGTTTAACATAATAGCAATAACTCATGACATCATGATGGTGAATAATACGAGTGTTTGATTCATTATCGCTTTTATTTTCTTTTTGCAATAATGATTCAAAATCTGTTGTATTAAACCTGGCTGGTTACGGCTTTTGAACGTTGATTTGTTTATAAGTTTCTGTAGTCGCCTGTCAGTCACTACGATTTCCATTTTTAATCTATGCCTCATCGATTCAAGGGTTTTCCCTGTAAAGTAATAAATTAAGTTTTTAAAAGTTCAAAACAAAAATCAAAAGTTAAAAGTAACATACCAAATACAGCGTTAATCATGAGCTTAAAAAAATGACTCTCAAAATCATTTTTCGAGTTCTTCCTCAAATTCGTATTCAATAATATATATTCAGCTAACCACCCTGACTGATTGAATTGAATAACTCTATGCACCTAAAGTAATAATAATAATAATAATAATAATAATATGAAATTCATTAAAAATATAATATTATAAAAAATATAAATAGTTTTACTTTTTCGACTATTTATCCGTTTTTAATAGCCTGCTGAAGGTTTCTGTAATGAACAATGTAGTTTTTTTTTTTACTCTAGGGTTGCCATCAGTTTTGGAACCTTTGAGCTGAGGGGAGTGGCGTTTTGAGGGAGAAACGGAAAGTCGTTATGCCG
This sequence comes from Macrosiphum euphorbiae, assembly GCA_949089665.1. Lineage (NCBI taxonomy): Eukaryota > Metazoa > Arthropoda > Insecta > Hemiptera > Aphididae > Macrosiphum > Macrosiphum euphorbiae. The sequence goes on along the minus strand of CARXXK010001049.1, from coordinate 42,848 downwards.
ATCGTGCACTTCTTTAGGATATGATAATATATCCACCTCATAAATACGTCCTATAGGTGAAGTGTCGTCTAAATCATTTAATCCTGCAAGCGTAGGTGGTTAAATGGGTTAACATTTAAATCCGTCAGTGGGCATGTATTGACTCATCGCGTAACCATAGAGATTATTACCTATGAATATTTTATATTGATAAGGTAGGAAAATATTTTTTTTTTATTATATTTATTCTTACAATCCTGATACACCAACCACGACTTTTCTTTCTCAGCATCATAATCTGGAACTTTCTCATGGTTTGCCGTCGCATACCGCTTGCTTGCCTGTACCAGTCCTCCACAAATACCTATAAAATAAAAATAATAATAAAAAATCTTTTAAACTTTTTAAACTTAAAAACTTTTTTTTTTACCTTTTTCGAACATTAACAGCATCTCGTAATCTGATAAAAGCTGTAATCTAATTTTTGTCTTTTTCAACATACAATGCAAAGACATTCCTGGAGCAGTATAATAAAAAGCGGGATCGATGGCATAAGCTTTCATACATACATCTCGAAAGTTTTCAAATATGTCAGCAAGCAAAAGCACGTCAATTTTTAAGTATAAATCAGAATATTCTCCTAATGTTTTACACGCAAAGTGCTCCCAAACCACCACAGCGTGATCATACTCCTCGTCTTTAATCACTTTTTCTTTAAGTGTACTATAAAATTCGTCTTTCCCTTTTAAACTCTCCTCATCTAATTTCCCCCAACTATCCGTATACTTGTAAGGGGGTATCCCTTACGAGTAACGAGTGACATATCTCCGGCAACAAAATGTTTGCCTGTCTCGCGGAATTTGTCAAGGCCTGGGGTTATAAGATTTTCAGCAAGACTTTCCAAGCTCGACGCCATAAACCTCATCGTATCAATAAACCGTATAGTGAAAGTACTACTTAAATATTTTGAAAAAGAAATAAATTTCTCTTCAGTATTCGGGATGACATTAATAGACTTGGTATCGTAAGCTAGTTCAGAAATTATAATATTAGAGTCATAGTTACTTAAATTGTGTAAGTAACACGGTACAAATTTCGGCTGTTGTAATATAAGATTGAATTTAGAACAAAGCGTCTGTCTAAATTTACCTGTTAGATGGTCGTGGTCTCTAACTTTATCACCTCTGCTGTACGATTTCATAAATTACATATTTTACACTCTTGGTGTGTTTTTTCTTCTTCATCGCTCATAATGAATGTTATATTAGTTTTCAGTAACTTTTCTATCCACCTACCTACATCTACGATTGCGTCTACAAAATGTTTGGCTACCTCCTCACAGTCTACATTTCCTCGGTAAATAACCGGTGTTGTCGTAATCATATATTTATCTAAAAGTTCTTTGATACGTTATCAGCCGCCTTAATCACGAATCCGTAGCTCATAGCTTTATGTCTATGCATGACCGTTGTATTACCCCCTCCCCCCTAATCTCATCGGTCTTCACTAACCGCGCTTCGAAGTCAGCATATATTACAATAGGATGTCGAAACGTATTTTCCCATGACTTAAATTTGATTTGATCTTCGGGTTTAGGCATTACAGGTAAAATTGCGTTATGGGACCCACAAATTATCATATGCTCGTCAAGCCCCGCTTGACCATTTTTTCTATGTTTAAGCTCTCTATTGTCAAAAGAAGTAAAACATCGCTTACAAAACACGTGACTCGCTACATGCCCCGTTGATTGAGAACGAATAAGCCTAGAAAAATTGCTTATATAAATATAATGTATTTTTTCCTCCTTCGTAATGTAGAGTAAATCAATATGTTCTTCTTTCTCCTTGTCGACGACTTTCAGCGGAAAAACAATATACGACATAGTTTTTAATAGGGGGTTTAATTTTTCTCTAGTCCATAAACATTAATACTAACAGAAGGATTCTTCCGTTCAAAAATTTTGACTTCACTCAACGGCGTAGGGAACGATAAACCTGAGAAGTCATATTTTTCAAAATGTTGGTGGTAATTATTTCCGATACGACACCTGTTTCTACCAGTGACATGTTTTGCCAGAACACTCCATTTGAAACAGTGTCGATCTTTATTCTGTGGATTTATCGTCCCCCGTTTTCTCTGAATTTCACCTGGTAAAGAAATATAAGTCTCACCATTTCTCTCCATAACCTGATCTCTCTCCCCCTCTTCGCTTTCAATATTTTCGTCACCTGCACCTCTACCGTTATTTTCATTATCGTTGTTTTGTATACACCCAGGGAGATTAGAATAACCTGCACCAAGCATAGGTGTATACCTATAAACTGTTAGTATGATGCCATCTATGTTTTGTAATGTAAACCGTGAAACGTACGAGAAACATACGTGAAACGTATGTCTCTTCCTCCTCTAATAGTTTTCCGTACTCCTGATCAATTATTTCGCATAAATCCGAATCTAAGAAAATCACCCTAGCCGAAGTCTTAAACGATCTATTCTCGGACGAGTTTTCAATGTTGATTCGGTGATACGTAGCCTCCAGTTTCAAATTAAATTTAATAGGACTTTTTCGAACAAAAGATTTTAATAATTTTTTTAAATCTAATTTAATTGATGAGAAGAAAAGTAATATAATCTCGAATATTTAATACATTTTTTGCGAAATAATTTACTACGATCCTATTATGCGAAGAACTTATTTCAACGAACCCTGCCTCCTGAACTACCTGCATTCGTATTTTTTTTAATTTTTCGCGGTTTTCGTATTTTCTACGTGTATACACGCTTTCCCCTATTTGTAGTAGTATAATAATCTAAAATAATTTTAAAAAATCAGAAAAAAAAACCCTAATACCACCCTTTCATAATATTAAAAAAAAATCTTACCTGTCTCATCGCATAGCCCCGCATCCTCAACATATTTCATCGTTTCCACACATATTTCGTCGCTCGCTTCATCATCAAGCCATTGCTCATTTTCGCGTACTGGGAGAATAGCTGATTCCCGCATGACTTGACTACTGTTAGCTACCAGCTGGAGTGTCTGGTACAAGTATTTGCAGAGCAAGCTCTATGTAATATCTATACGGAATTATTTGACTGAGGGTCATTGGTTCTGGTTGAATGACAGATACACTGTGGTGTGGAGGAACAACTACCTCATTATGTTGTACTGTAGGTATACGAGCAATACCTTAAGAAAAAAAATTAGTAAAGAAACTAAATAAATTAACTTCAAAAAAAATTATAATAGGTATATCAAAATATGTTCTGTACATACCATGTTTGATCTTCATATGGCGCGCCAAGTTAGACTTGTAGGAAAATGCTAAAAGGCAAGATGGACAAGAAAGGTGGACTGCATTATGCGTTTTCTCGTGTCCAACCAAATTATACTTTCGGCTGAATACCGCAGGACACTTACCACAGTTAAACATAATATTAAATTCGTTAAAAGAAAAAAAAGTGAGAAAAATATAACAAGAATATACTTGATAAAATAAAAATCTAAAGGTCGTAATCACGAAATATGTGTTCACCGGGCAAAAGACTGGATACACACTGACCGATCATCAGCGCTTGACGGATCAGGGTACCGAGCGGCCGTTGATGTCTGGAATTTTTAGAGGTGGTAAAATGTTAAGCCATGTATTACCAAAATATTATTTAGACTTTGGCTATGATAAATCCGTGATTCGAGTAATGTACTCAATTATTTTGATCAACATTTTCTTTAGAAATAATAGTTGTTATGTTACTAAAGCTAACTACGTGTGTGGTCACCAACAATAGTGGTTTATTTTCAACCCTGCTATAACAATGACTCTATCCTACGATACGAATCGACATGCTTACAATAGATTTTCTTCCCATTGACTCTCTAGATATTTCTTCGTCACTTACTCGAAGAAGCCATATAAAATTAGTTGCTAACATACCAAGAAATACAAGCATCTGCTAATCCAAAATTACTACTAACATAGCCAGCTAACAAAATATTAATATAGTTTGGAAATATGAATTATAGATATATTTATATAATTTATATATATATTTGTTTATTCAGTGAGATAATTGAGTCGCCAGTCGTTCGGGGAGCTAACCCTGACACTATTATTTATTTAAGACGGTTGAATCAAGAATATTCACTTATAAATAATTCAGGTGAGAAGAAGAGGATATGGTCAGCACATGCGAGATCGGTTTCTCTACGGTGTAATGTAGAATTGAGAGTTTTGTGTATGTTGATGAGTGAAAGTCACTATGATCGAACGATTCCTGAAGATGAGGTTATAGTAAGTTTAAACATACGAATATTCAAATATTGTAGATAATATGATTAGATTTACTAATATCAGATAATTTATTATAGATTCAACTATCGTTTCGTGTGTTATTGCGCTCATCTATAACGATCAGGAGGCATACCCAGTACTATATCATTATGCAGTTACTATATGGACTCAGGAGAATTGCGATTTTTGATTCCGAACGCATTAGGGAAAAATTAGAAATGGATTGGACGTTAAATGTCCTAACCATTCTTACCTACTTAGATTTCGACTTCGACACTTCTCGTTTCATTCTTCACAGAATAAGAACCCAGGTGTAAATATTTATTAAAAATTAATTTACTAATAAATAATATTTGCTTTATTACCATACATCAGTTTATATTATTTCAGAAAAACTATATGCTCACTATCTTTACTCACATAATATTTATTTTTACCTAGCATAATGTTTCTCGAAATATTTAAAAATATTTCAAAAAACCATAATTCTATCAAAGTAAATGTTTAAATCAAATGTTTCTCTCCCTCTTTCACTATAAAAATGTTTGAAATCGAGGGACGGTCGGTACCTTACCTCATGTGGCTATGAGCGCTCAGTGTGTATCCAGTCTTTAGTCTGGTGTACACACATTTCACGTTTACAGTTTTTTTATACGAGATTTTTATTTACCATAGTAGGTATTAATTATTATTATTATTTTTTTTATATTTCGTTTGTGATAATCATTACCGGAAAAAATGTGAGCATTTTGTTTTATATTATTCATAAGATATTTAAGAATTACATATAATTTATTCGACTTTTAGATGTCTAATAATTCTTCGCCGAGTACTCTGATGTATGAAGGAGATGAGTTTAATCGACGTCTGGCGGAAATACCTATGGAAGGTAGTCAAAATACAGATCACCAGTCTCCAGTTGTCATTGAAGCCAACGTGCATGACATTTTCATGTATGGTGAGATGGTAATTTTATTATTTTTTAAAATAAAATATAAAATAAATTGTTTATTATTATTTAGATTCAATCCGGAGATAGTGGTTACTCCACTGACCAGAACACGCAGGTGGAAAATCGTGACTGGCATAGAGTTTTTTCTCCTTTTCTACCCTCTGCAAGTCCATCTCCATCTCGACTATCACAGAGGGAGAATAGGGTACGATCTTTGTCACCGGTTCAACCTGTTTTTCTGGAGGAAGCTTCGCCCGATATGTTCCCGCCAACAACTCCGAGGACCTACGAACTGAGGGTGAGAAACGATCTCTTCCCGGACTTAGTTTCTCAGCCCATGGTACCCCCGGAATATAACTTGTTAATTGTCGGGGAAATTTTGAACACGTCGCGGCATTCTGGAGGGCAATCACCAGAAATGGATTTGAGAGATGACGGAAATGATGAGGAGATGATCTGTCATATGGAAGCATATGAAGAAGATGAAGAGCTGAACCGGTGCATGGATTTATATGAAGGGGGGGAGTAATGACTGAATTATTTATTATTTTCAAAATTTATGTTAATATATATATATTATAAATATATTTTTTTGATAAGCCAATTTCTTGGACGTGTCGCCATACACACTGAGATAAGTGAAAAAAATAATAAATAAAAATGTATTTTATTATTTCACCATTAGATACATGAACTCTTCCTCTACATTTTTGTTTGTATTGCACACATCGCCAAATGCTTTTTTCTGGCTTATTGCATTCACGCTGGTACATGTATCCACCATCCGCCAAAATGTTGGTGCCTCTTTCACTCTTAATATATTTTAAACTCATAATTAAGTCAATTATAATTTTAAAAATAAAATAAATTAAAAATAAGTTAATTCAATCAAATAAAATTAATTAATTTAGTATAACTAAAATATAAAAGTAAATGGTGTCGAAAACGCGGTACACTATCAATTGTCGTATACTATCAATTGTCGCGCAATCTATTGTCCACTATCTATTGTCGCACTAACAGTTGACCACTATCTATTGACGGTATACCATATAAATATATGGTAAGATAATGAAAAATTACTAACACTTACGCATTTTGTAAAATTCGTCTGTTAGGCGAGATGACGACTACACGACACATAATTATATTATAAAATATAAAAATATAAAAAAAATTTAAATAAACAAAACTATTAAAAAGGACTAAACAACACAAATGTACGGTTCAACGTTAAAAACACGACTAGTCTAACATCTGGGTTTCTAAGATATTTCATGAATACAATACGCTCGATGAAACCTTAAAAGAGATGTCGACTTACCCAGAATTGTATGTTATATTTTTATAAATATGTAATTATTTAGACGTATCATTCCTGTATAAAATATACAAATGGGTAATATGTGTAGTCTCAACCCTTGTTGAAGAATGTCGTTGTTAACAATAATTAGGCTATGTCGGACCCACACAAGACGTTTCATTCCTGTATAAAATATACAAAGGGGTGAACATGTTCAGTCTCGACCCTTGTTGAAGAATGTTATTGTTAACAATAGATAGGGTATGTCGGAACACACATGTCGTTGCCTGTATATTCCTGAAGATTGTAATTGTATAAGTATATTATTCTTAAATGTGTTACAAATACAAACATGTAGCATAAGACCTTGATACATAAATGTATCAACCAGTTATTACATTGAGATGTGTACAATAATATTCATACAGCCATATACATTAAGAATCATATCAACAATATATCAGGTGTGTGGCCTAGTCTCTAGGCCCTAGTGGTTTAAAGCGTCAGTGCTATAGCTCGGGGGTCGAGAGATCGAATCTCACCAATCTTTTTTTCAATATTTATTTAATGGTAAAAGATATTACAATAATATGCACGATAATATTGTATATGTACAATAATATGTACAATAATATGGTATCATATGACTGTTAGATAAGAGACTGATAACTCTATGTTGTACGCATGCGCTATATGATGACGAGCAAAGATGAGCAAGGACGGGGTGGGATAAAAAATACGTCGCGCACGTGTGCGGTCGGGCGGCGGTGATGACGATGATGAGCAAGGATCGGGGGGGGATGACGAGTATGACGAGTAAATGACGAGTAAATGTGGTGCCAAAACTATCCTTTTTATCCTACTTGAGCGGTATCCGACTGCTGTCCACTGGGAACGAGGCAGTCGTGTACACCATTGTAAGCCGGGTACATAACTTGGCGAACCAGGTTATACGTTGCGTGGTGCACCACCAGGTTCACTATGCGGGCGCCAATATAGGTACACCGTGTTAAACAGAGGTAACCAGGATACACTAGGCGGTGCACCGTCTTGGTGTACACCTCGGTCGATTATACTGCCACAATGTGCGAGTCGATCAGTACCGTCGCCGCGAGGTGATAATTCGGTTACCGACCGGTATCTGATCGCTATCCACTATAAGTGCGAGGCAATCGTGTATACCATTGTATACCGTTTACATAACTATATGGTGAACCAGGTTTTACATTGCGTGGTGCACCACCAGGTTAACATTGCGGGCGCCAAGGTACTCCGTGTTAAACAGAGGTACACCAGGATAATACACTACACGGTGCACCGTTGTGGTATGTATATCTTGGTAGCACGATTATACCGCCCCTGTGCGAGTCGCTTGGTACCGTCGCCGTTTGGTGATAATTCGGTGGGTAGTCCATCTGAAACGTCGTATGAGTCAATAGACTCTCCTGACACGTGTTGATGCTTAGACGTCAGAGTAACCGTTCCCGCCGCGATGGTAGCTAAAGTCGCCTGGCCCGTGGCTGTTATACTAATTGTAGTCCGCTTCGTCTTAGGTCCAATGAAATTAGAAGATTCTCATTTCAAACCAATGACTTAAAAACATATTTGGCGAAGTAACAAAAGAAACCAGCCGTATGTACAGATGTGTGAGTACCTACACTATCTTAGTACCTTATATAATATGACCATTGTTGTGTAAACGTGTGCAAAAAGACTCGAGTCATACGTTTAATGGTAGGTACCTACAGCCGTGCCGAGTAAGCTGTAGGCACACGTACTTTACAAACATAATATAATCATTTAAATAAAATCAATTTATATTAATACATTATTTTTTGTAATCAACGTCTAATAATGATAATATATTTTCGAGTTTTTATATAAAAAAATTAAAAATTGAATAATTTGTAGACTTAAATTTTTCACCAAACTTGTATATTAGTTTTTTCAAGACAAAATACAATTTTAAATATAACTCTTGAGCTATTTATAAATATTTAAAAAACTTGACTTATTTTAGTTTAAGATTCTGAGTGGAACGATGAATGTATTGCGAATGTATCTATTGGTTTAACAATAATGTGTCTTTTATTTTTGATGTGAAACATCTTATGGCGCGGTACAGTAGTGAGACCAACAGTGGCGTGGCGACGCGTCGCCACTCCGTAGCCATGACAAAATAAACAGGTATGATATCAACTTTGAGATACGCAACTGTGTGTTCTCCCACCACAAAAATTCTCAATTCTCAATTCTCCGAAGCTCGGCGATTTCCTCTCTATGTGCGCAGTATCGGCTTATCTATTTTTATACGATTTATAAACGTATAATATGTACACCTATGTTGTTGCGTATAAATAAATTGATTGTATATTACGTTGATTGTATTGTTACGTCTATGTATATTGTATATTATGTTGGTTTGAACGGACCGTTGTAATAACGATATATATTTTCTAATGAAATATGAGTGACAGTAAAAGTGAATATATTACAAAATATAATGGCACGAGACAGTGCACCGCCGCCAGAAAAAAAGTTAAATTTCAAGTTAACCAAAATGCAGGTCGGAGTGAAATGTCTCCGTCATGTGCTTTTGATGTATATCCCGATTCATAATTTAGTGATTCGAGCCAAAGGTTAGTTTGTTTATTTTAATAAGAATGATCTCTGTATAACTTCGTCTTTATATTACAAGATAGTGAAGAAGTAAAATACTAATTAGATTAATAGATATTAGTTATAAATTATGTTTATGACTTAATATGATTAGTAAACGAAATGTGATAAGTGGTATTCGAATGGTGCTTATCATGGTGCTATAGATAGTAACTTAACTCAATGATCTAAAATCTAAATGGACGCTTGTTATTGTTGAAGCGGTTATACTAAAAATTTGATTAGTAGATATTATTAAGGCCAGTTTATAATGTTATAAATATAATTTGTGAAAAAATAGAATTCATTTTTCAATGGAATTATATAAAAATATATTGTTAGAAAAATCTAACACGTCATGGGCAATCGCGTATAATAAAACGCGATGTGCACGTGCGTGTTGAAAAAATACTTTTGTTTAAAATTCTTAATCGATATATTAAATATATTATATTATATATGATATAAATATATTATAATATATTATTTATATATACTGTTTTATATTATATTATATTATATTATATATATATATATATATAATACGTACCTATATTATAACAGTGCTCTTAGTAAAAAAGGTCGGCAACAACGATACAGGGAACAGCACCGTGAAGAACTAAAACAACTTGAAGCAGAAAGAAGGAAAAGTAAACAAAATATACCTTTCCAACCTACGACAAGCTGTTCAGATTTTAATAGTACAGAACACGTACCGCATAACGAAAATTCCAGTGAAAAGTAACATTTTATAACTATCTTCATTGCTCTGATAATAAACTGATTTTTATTCAACTTTTCGTTTCAATTTTCACAATTTCAGTGTAGACATGAAGAGTGCTCGTAAAAAAGAGAGTCAGCGAAAATATAGAGAACTACACAGAGAACAACTTAAACAACGTTTTATGTTTCACATCTGCCAGGCGTCCCGCCGACGGCTCACTTTTTTTTGATGAAGGTAGAAAAACTTGTTGGGAATCAAAATGTCTAATGTTAATTATAAAATTAAAGATTTTTATTAATTTCTAACTGAAACATAATTTTTAAGTTTAACATTATATAATATGTTTATTACTTAGGTATAATTTATATTTATAATATATATTTTATGTAGGTATAATAGAAAATAAAATACGAAAGTGTCATCAATTGGTATATTCTTCATTGAAATTGTTCATGTTTTCTTTTTATATAGATCATACTGTTATTGTACCTGCTGAACCATGCGCTGGTATGTGTTGTGTAAATAATAAAAAAATAAAAATAAAAATGTATAGAATAGCACAAATTACAAAGCGTTCTGTAATGTATATTTTTACCTGACCATACAAAGTGTCTGCGTTATAGATTATAAACAATATACTGTAGTACTGTACTGCTGTACCTAAGTACTAAATTACAGTTTACCATTTATTATTTGTTTTTAATTTGTGTAGGTACCATTTTAAAGTCGGAATATAATAAATAACTATGTGTCATTAATTAAATATAGCCGATACCTAGGTATATTTAGAAAATATAATGTAATATACTAACATAATACAAGTTAAGCTAATACTCTGTAACGTCACAGCATTTTTTGCATTAAGAGGACGCCACACCCGCATGTGTTATCTCCGTCTTACAAATGTACAACATAGCAAAAACTCTTTTGCGGGGGACAACTTTTCTCGCACCATATTTGTTGTAGAACTAACAAATTTTCACAGCACTTAAAGAAGAACTTTATCTGTGCAACAGCGTGCTCTTTTTTTTCAATAACATATATACAATACAAGTTATTTGCTTCTAAACATTTGGTTTTTTAATTTGCTTATAAAAAATGATTGGATGGTGCTATTGAAAAAAAGAGCACGCTGTTGCACAGATAAAGTTCTTCTTTAAGTGCTGTGAAAATTTGGTAGTTCTACAACAAATATGGTGCGAGAAAAGTTGTCCCTCGCAAAAGAGTTTTTGCTATGTTGTACATTTGTAAGACGGAGACAACACATGCAGGTGTGGCGTCCTCTTAATATTATTAATATCATAAACATACCTGTACCCATATTACCATTAATAAACATACCTTATTTATATATTGTTATGATTATCGCGCGCTAATGCAGAAATGACCGCAGTGTTATGCAATAAATGTTCCCCGTTCCCCCTTCATCATGCAGTGATCGTCGTAGACGTGCCGCGGTGGCCCGCCGCCCGTCATCTCCAGCGCTTTTGTTGCGTCCGCCGGTACGGCCCGCAGGCAATACTGTACTCCCCGAATATACTGTATCATCCCACAAAACGACGACACTGACCTGCCCCACCAACGGCAAAAAGCTCCGCCGCCGGCAACAGACCACCGATGTCGCCGGGTCTCCACTCAACACAACTCACTCACTTTTTTCTCGTCTTGTATCACGGACCACGGTTGACTACCGCTCCACATGGTACGACGTCACTACTTGTGAACAACGACCGACTCGAACCCGCTGTGTATCACGCCATACTTTGAGTATACGTTACTTGTCCAAAGTACATACCTTTTTCTGGCTCACTATCAACACGCCATGATGGGCTAAGTTTTCTACGACGGGCCCGAGGTCGGGCCATGCTACAACCACGTGACTGCCGTCAAACCAGCACATCATCATCGTCAACATCATACTCGGCTGTCGTAAATATAATTCCCCTGTTCCCCCCTTTTTTTTGTCTTGTCACTTAAAAGCACGATACTTGTAAAATGTGCGTTGCAGAACGCCAAAGTGTGGTTGCCATTGGGGCCTAGCGGGTAACCTCCTACGCGTTCACATACGGCTGGCGTAAAAAACCAGCTGTCCCTGTGCGCGTTTCAGTAGGGGGCCCCGGACCACACTTACAGACGTTTCGACCCTTCGCTTACCCCCCAAATCATTTAAACTGCGCCCGGTAACCCTGTGCAGACCACCACGAGTAATGTGGTGTGTCGATCCCCGTGGGCCGAGCGTCTGTTTTTTACCATGTACCTTTTATATTTTGTACTTGCCATGTGCCACCATATTCTTATTTTGTAATTGCCATGTGCCAAATTTTTATATCCGATTACAATTGTCATGTAATTATTATTATTTGTAATGTTAAATTTTAACCTTAACTTGTAATGCCAGTTAATATATCTTGTTAATAGCCCAAAATTATCATCTTCAAATATTATCTTTCTCCCCTTAAATAAATCCTCTACATTCATTTGTAGTTGCGTGTAACAAAGCCTATGAGCTCCACCGACTTGGCCCTCGGGTCATCACGCGGTGCGGCTCATAGGTCACGGTGTAAGTGTTCCCCTTACATCGTGGGTGGTTTACGGAGCCCTAAAAAGCTCCGGATTCTCTCAACTCGAAAAATAATTGTATTTGTCAGGTATTCAGGACAGTTAACTGTGAAAAGAAGAAGTCCAAGTTCAAAAGTTACCCAGTATATAATACAGTAATATGTAACTGTTTATTTAACCTTAATAATAAGTACTAATTAATGATTTGGTCATTAACCTTTTTTTCTCAGTAATCACTAATCAACAGACATCAGCGTACTTTCTTTGAAAAAAAAATATAAGAATCTTACTTTTATCAGAATAGTAATTTTCTACTATACCTAATTACAGTATACTTCTATTCCATGAAAAAATAATAATAAATCTCAGCGAAAAATAGATAAATGGCATATTATAATTAATAAATAAATAAAAAGACAATAAATTACTTAAAATATTTTGATTATATTATGCATTACTAAAGAAAAAATGACGTATGTAAAAAGTTTTTACTTTAAATTATAATAGAACAAACAGTCTATTTACTTGGATGTATGTCAAATATCATGTACATTCTATGTTTAAAATAAAGACAAATTGATTGATATACAAAATATTATTTACAATTAGTATTAAAATGTCCATATAGCTGATATATTTACATAATTTTTTTATCGTTATATAAAAAATGTACAGCATATTATACACGTGTAAAATATTAGCAACTATAAACAATGATAATAAAGTATAAAGAAAAATAATTGTTTACAATCTATGTTGACTTTTTTGAAAAAGTGGAATACTTTGTTTGTCCCAAAATTGATAAACACAGTGTTTCCACAGAAAAATTCTTCTTACCCGTTGAGTTTAATGCCAAATAAACGATATTTCTGCAGTATTTTTGGACAAATCCAACTGTCGCCAAAAATATAAAAGCAGGGCGAGTCCTTCTCCTGCAGCAGATCGTCCCACCACTTGTATTATAATATTGTATTGTATATTATGTGTAATATGTTTGTATAACGTTCTGCACACTCGACGCGAGTCCAAAGTCGTAGAACTATCGTGTGGAAGCTCGACTCGTACTCGTACAAATCGACTTGTCATCGCCATGGACCCACAATCCACATCACCTCCAGCAGCAGCAGTTTAACTCGATCGCGTGCCTTCGTTCACAGGAAGCAGGTGACTATGGACTTGAGGCCAAACAGAGACGAAAATCTGATAGTTTCGGTACATAATGCCACCTTCGTCCACCAGCACGGGGTAAATATTTAGGGCCAGGAACATCGTAACAGTCAGCGTGATAGTGATGACCGCGCGGTTAGGTATGGATTGGTAGTTGGCCAAGAACAGCTCGCAGTTGATGGTGGACAGCAGCCAGCCAAGTCCGATGTGCTCGACCGAAAACCCGCCGACGGCACCCACGCACAGCCACCTATAATCGGTTACGTCGTACAAGGCGCACCTGTCCACGACAACTTGTATGCGTGGACGACCACGTGCATCTCGGCGAACGTGCCACCGGGCCCACCATCGCATCATTCGTGAGCCGCGTGTAATCCGGATACATGCCAGCAGCACACAAGTACACTAGGGTTAGCCTCCTGGAATGCACTTGATGAAAACCGATTCTTCAAGATGTTGGTTATCCTAAAAAAAAACATTATAATTATTTGAAATCTTTTTTTTTTTTTATCATAAAAAACTAACTTGGCCATCCGGTAAATTTGACGGTGTCCACCTCAATCGATCTGTTTCGATATGAATTTGTTTTGATTCAATTTTCTTCTTTATGTGGGAATCTACAACATTCCAGTCTATGCATATGGTCATTTCTTTAAAGATTTCCACAACCATGTGTAGAGATTTGAACGTGTCTATAATATCTTGTCTCATTAAACCTAAATTAAAATTGTTATTAATATTACGACTGTCAAAATTCTGATTAAAAAGTTTCAAATAAAATGTTTTTAAATTACCAGTTTCACTGCTAACATCATTGATGCATATGTTTTCAATGCATCTGTGTTTATCTAAATATTCTAGAATAACACCTTTCCAATATGCATCGTACGTCATTTTTCCCAAGCCGGAAAGGGGTGTTTCCGGGGTTCCCGGTTGTCTTTCGATTCTAGATAGAAGGTAACCTGAAAAAATAAACTAAACATGATATATGCTAAAACGCCTAGGTCCATATAGTTTTCACTTACTGAATTCGATGAGAATTCGTCCATACCCTTGTCTTCGATACTGTGGCATGATAACGATACAAGCTACATTAAAATTTTCTTCATTTTGTTTTAGTTTTGAAAAATAACCAACCAAATGACAGCCCTTAACATTTTTAATTGAACATTATTACAATATAATTATGGTAGACAAATATAAAAAAAAATAAATAGTGAATTACCGTCTTGCGACGGTAGACAGAATTGAATAATTCTACTAATAAATTTGGACTATTGACTTGTATTAAAATTTAAAGTTATATAATGGGTGGACTTCTAATTGGGCGCAGAAAAACAAAAACACACATACACATAAATATATATATATATTAATGTATGGACTTAAGATAATTTGGATTGACAGCGTTACATATTTTGTTATAGTATCGCTCAATGATTCTTTTAAGCGTTTAGTCACATGATTCGAGCGAAGGGCAGACCCTGCCAAGATCAGTTTTCAGTTCGAAAATTACAATTTAAAATTTATTTATTTAGGTACACTTACAAAACCGTCGTTTTTCGTCACAATATAAAATAAGAACGGTTCAACGGCATAGTCCAGAGTTTTTAGGTCCAAAAATAATTTCCCCAATCGACATAGTGTTTGGCAATAAGTTTTGTCTACTTTTCCATCAACCTGTTTGAAAAAATAAATAAAAAATTGTGTAAGTAGTTTTTCTCTAGTGAATTGTTTCATAAAATTAATTTACTTCAAAAACGCTTAAATCTCCACTTTGGTAGATCTCTGTGCCTGGTGGTGTTCTCCAATTACAGTGTCGCATATGTCTTTCCAAAATCGATTGACATTTAGTGTATTTTAAACAAAATTCACAAAATATTAATCTCGGAGAATCCTCCTCTTGCGGGAATGGGCATGAATAACATGTCTCCACTTCAAATTTTCCAAACTTTATTACACCCGGACATCGTACTGGAGTTTGAATTGTACTCTACAAATGTACATTATAGAAATATAAGACTTCATGTAATATTAAAATAAAATAAATAATTTAAATTTTACATTCTTTTCCGTTGTTCTAGTCCGCTTACATATTTTGATATCCCCGTCCACAACTCTAGATGGTAAGTCTGATGCAACAGGTCGGATCATATTTTCCAGAACTGAAAATTGTATTTCATATTTATAACTAACTACTGAGACTGGTTAATAAGCCAAAAGAGTTAAGTACAGCATATTAAATAGTCACTAATATAATTTGTTAAAGTACATGGCCGAACACATATTAATACTGTTAAAAAATACAGCATAAATAAGTAATCTCGCTTAATAATAATATTATATGCTTATTTATCCTGTAATTTGATGAACAATTTCCAGAACTATACGTTTTTTAACCAGTCCTAATGTCCTATGGAGTTTGTCTTAAACGGATTAATAATACTAGTAATATTAATATTACCTAGTAATAAAATAGGATGAAAACATTTAAATTGTATTCTAATATATAGCCCAAATTTTCTGTGTGGCCCAGTGTTTATATGTATTTATGAAATGAAATAAAATAATAAATAAATAAATAATACTTAAATTAAATAATTATCAACATTGTTTTTAATGTGAGATTGAAAATTGTATTATTCTGTAAAGTAATATCATAATTTAATAAATCCGTATTTTACGAGATTGTACTGCCATATAATATAATATATGTTTTCAAAAGATGTATCTAAATGATGTTTTATATATATACGTTTACTTCCTATGTGTATTTTTTATTTTATATGATTTTGCTTATAATTTATAAATAATATAAACTAACCTATTTGTACCTAGGGCGATTGTAAACTCTGCCAGAATACTAGGTAATTTTAACTCCTCCACTTTTATTTTCTTAGCTGGAATAGGTACATGGAAACTCCGCTATTATTAATGACTTCCTTATGTAAAACTAAAATATGATATTTGAATATTTCTCTACTAAGTAAACTCAAAAATTCAAAATGAAAAAAAAATGATTGGTTTAGAGAAAACTATACACAATAAATAGTTATAAAACCATGTGTGTTACCAGTACGCGCGCGGGAAGTTAAACTTCTTTTGAATGGTACACGTGAGTGAGTGAAAAAGAAAGAAAAAAATATTAATTAATTTAAAAAATGAGAAGAAGTATCCGGAATTATTTATTATTGATAGTTTTATTATTATTTTTATATTTTTATTCGACAGATCGATGAGTAATTGTTTGTAGTATTGTTTTTATCTAGACAATAGATTTGTGAGTGAATACTAATAATAATAATAAAAATAAATAATAATTGATCATTAATTATTCATATAACAAATTTGGTTGCTCGTAAAAAATCACAACTCTTAAAAAAATTATGATTGTTGAACTCCTTTTGGGTGTAACTTGCTGGGGTAAGTGCAACTCAGCCACTCTGGTAAGCAATGTTCAATAATTTGATTTGATGCAAGCTTGTACCTGATCTGCCCGAATAACCAATGGCAACCAATAAATAAATGCTAATTTCTAATGTAGACTGTAACCAATGGTAACTATTAATAAATAAATCTAAAATTTCCAATTTCTATCTTGAATCTCAATGTCCCTGTTTGAGCACCTATTTAAAATGCGAATTTCGAAAAATCCTTTCTTAGCGCACGTCTACATCATAATAGCTATCTGTATGCCAAATTTCAGCCAGATCCGTCCAATGGTTTGAGCTGTGCGTTGATAGCAGTCAATCAGCTTACTGTTTTATATATACATATATATATTATAATATATAATAAAACAACATTACCATGACAATATTTATTTATTTACGGACATGTACGCTTTCGCGTTCGTACGGCCGCCCGTTCGTACGCGCCGCCCGTTCGCTTTTTTTTTTCCTCACTACCGTGCGTAAAGAAGTATAACTTCAATAATGGATTTAAATTAGACTTAATGGTTTGAATTTCTACAAATAGTATCTCATAATTTTAGTTCACAGTTCAAATTATTATAAGTATTATAACATAATTTAATGTCATAATAACATAATATATCTACATATTTTTTGATTACTAGTTACCTATTACAATTGGCCATCATTATTTCTTGACATAATACTGGCCATTGCAATAATTTGTATAATTTGCTCTAACAGTTATTATTTTTATTTTTAAGTTTTTTATATTTCGTGGCATATACTTATTTAATAAGAATCGTTATTATTATAAAATTATTATTTATTGTTTTATAAATTATCTGTTATTATATAAAATGTAGAGTGTATACTGTTTTATACTATTTTTTTCACTGGCGGAGTTTACATGCGCCCTAAATATGATATATCTACATTCTACACTTATTTAAGACGTATTTATATGTCATCGATAAAAATATAAAAGTGTGACTTAAATATCATTATTAACTAGTCATAATTGCTTTGGAATTGGTTTTTTTTTTTCAATTTTTCATTCGTAATTTGCTCTCTGAGTAACGCCTGTGTAATTTTAATTCGCTCCTTAAAAGGTTAAAGCTGTTTGATATATGCTCTCAACAAATAAATGTAATATTGCTGTATGATATACTATGGGTACTTGGTATCTATACATACTATGTTTGATTAATATACTCAAAAGAACACAAATATAAACATGCAACATCCAATGGATCAAAATTAAACACACCAGGTCATATCCCGTTCACACTAAGTGCATTAAGTGTAGCACTTTGCCTAAATAATTTTGATTTCTCCTTGGAGATAGCAGTGGCCAACCGGCCCACTGAACACTACCTCTAATTGGACGATGTATTTGGGGGGGAGGGGGTTGCGAGAAGTAAGGAGAGACATTACCGTCTTCCGCGACATCACGTTGATTCGTTGAACCCACATTGGATAGTTTTTCATACTTTTTCTATTAAAATTACAATATATTAATATATACATACTGAAAAAAAAACAATTTATCTTTATTACTTTTTTAAGTTTTCTGTCACTGGTCTCAGTCAATACTCTTTTTCTTTTTGTCCCCGCAGCTCTAGGGAGTGAAAGGGGAACATTACCGTCTTCCTTGACATCGAGTACGTATTTCGATCCAGAAATGGGTGGTTTTCCATACTTTCCCTGTAAAAAATAGTAATACATTAATAAATACTGAATGAAATAATAATTATCCTTTGTTACTTTTTTAATCTTTTTGTCGCTATCATCAGGCGGTACGTGAGTACGGAGTACGCTCAGACGATAGTGACGTATTACACTAGTTACTAAATCCGCTTCAGATTTAACAATATTTGACTTGTCATTACTATTTGGTACATTATCGTTCGGCTTGATGTCTAGATATGATATTAACAATGAAGTTATTACCGAGTGAGAGAAGGGCAGTTTTGATTTTAGTCGAATTAACAAAATGTACGGACAATAAGAAACAGTGATCGGACCCCATCTATCGTTTATGTATATAATTATTTACACGGAATCAGGCTTGAAACTCTGTCATTGTATAGAACTAATTTTCAATGTTTACAATGGCCATTTTTCTACTTGGACCGTAACATATATATCTATATAACTAATTATTTCTACGATCGTAACTCCGAAAATTGTAAATTTAATTAAAAAGTCCGTAAATTAAATGTTTTTTTGTATCAACACTGCGAACACCATGAAAAAATCAATACAATCATCGCTCTGGTTAGACTTTAAAATAGTGAAGCACTGATATCGACCGTATATTTCGTTATTATGTCTTTGGGTCGATGACGTGTATATTACTTACCAATTACATGATGGATATCGAGTGGTGATGTTGAGGTTCGAGACAATTTTCTATTATGATGGTCATCATATTCATAAGATGATCGCTTTCGCTTGTAGTCAGGTAAGGTCTTGTTGGTAGCTACAGCTACGTTCTTGCCGGTATATGCAAGGGCCTTAAATAAGTCCAGATGGATTTTCATTAATATAGTGTCTTCGACTTTCAGACACAATTTTTCTTATACTCCATAATATATAATATTATGTGTATAAGTGTATAGAGAATCATAATATAAAAATAAAATTTAAGTTTGCATAGTGCATACACAATAAACATCTACGAATTTAGAAGAAAAATTGTGTTGGAAATATTGTAAATCGTAACTACGAGAAAAATGTACCTTTTCAGTAGAAGTAGACGACCCCGCTTTCTCTAGGGTGTTCCTAATGCCATATTTGTATTTAAGTTTTCCATATTCTCCATTGTTGCTGTTTTCCGATGCGTTTGTTTTGTCCATTTTATCAAGTCGGTTTGGTTTTTTGAGGTTCTCCATATGATTCCCACGAGTATGCATGATATATAAAAGTCGCACTGCGGCAGTGCAGCGTACCGCAGTGAAGGCTGCCAAAATAGGCTACTGTAGAAGGTTGCCTGGTCTTCCACAGGGTCCTCGTAGACACGTTTCACTGACCTCCGTGCCAAGTACTCCCCCTTTACGAGTTGGGGGTTAAGGGTTTTTTTTATCATGGTTTTTCTTCCACTAGGGCATTCGCTCAGCGGGAGCAGGCTGCCTCCGACCTTACCAGCCCTCTCTCCTATCACTTATTCAGAGAAAGGGCCAGCTCAGAATTTTTTATCATGGTTTTCCTTCCACTAGGGCTTTGCTAGCGCTAGCAGGCTACCTCCAACCTGCCGACCCCAGCTGATTAAGGCAAGGGTGGCTCTTGAAGCTCTGACTTCAACCGATTAAGGTCACAGCCGGGTTGGGACCACTTGGTAAGACCTAATTAAAGGGCCGCAAGCTCCCCCACCACATCAAGGTGGGTCCCGACGGGGGAGATAATGACACAAAAACACTTTTCTTTTGCTTCATCTGGGATTTCTAAGTTTTCGAGAACAAAAGTTTGAAAGGAAGTTTAATACATCGGTGGCAAGCTGAAATTGTTACGATAATCTATTAATTATTCATTATGATATTATAGGTATTCAATTAAAATCTATATATTTCCTTATTATAATGAATGTATAGTCAATAATTATACTTATGCTGTGCATTAATGAGTATATAAAAGTTAAAGTTGAGTTAAACATTTAGTGTTTCTTAAAGGTTTTGAGTTTCTGTCGATTTTAATATTAAAAAATATAATAATAAATATATATATTATTATATTTATTAATATTTTAATAAATATATAATTAACTATTCTTTATAGTACTTACGCCCACCCCTCCCCACACTTCACAGAATACGAATCCTGACCCTGGTTGTTACAATACCTGGTTGTGATGAATTTAAAAAAAATTAATATGTACTGAACTAATATTGCCTTTAGGTACCAAAAACAATAATAACGATATTCGAATGAATTAAATTATCGTAAATATAAAAATATTATTATACATGTGTTTGCGTTAAATCGCTACCTAATTATAATACAATATTTATCAATTTATTTTATGTTCCATTGCAGAAACTATAATGTACATGCTTATTTTTAATTCATCAAGGTAGGTACATTGAATCGTTAATTAATACAATATTCATCAATTTCTTTTATGTTCAATTGAAACTATAATTTATCGTCAGCATAACAATTAATATTTCCTGACATTTTAAGATTAATAATACAATATTTATGTAAATATAAGAAATAAAAAGGATCCTAAGACGACTGATCCTTGAGTATACATTTCTTCAATTTTAACTACTTTCAATGTATTTGACAGATAATAATATGATGTAAGCACATCTAGATCAATACTACGAATACCACACAATATTTTAATTTTTTTTTTAATGAAAAGCGTTTTTTAAATCTTAAATAATCTGTAATTACCTAACTTATTACTGTCATTGTCAATACCTACTAGAATAATACAATTTGAAGCTAATAACAGTGCATATTTTGTTGATTTATTTTTCCAAAATCCAAATTGGTTAATAGAAAAAAAGTTATGTACATTCAAAAAATCAACCAAACATTGTTTTAAACATTTTTCAAATGTTTTGAATATGGAAATTGATGGAAAGAGATAGTTCTATAATTAGTACAATGATCACTCTTTAGTGTATATTTTTGCATAATTGGACATTTAACCATTTTTTGCTATTTTAAGGGCTTATTTTACAATTTTAATTGCATAGGTATTTCATCTTTCAAACTTCAGTGCATATTTCGATGGTTTTTTAGACATTTATGAAATATATACCATTGTAAAATAAGAAAATAATATAATAATTTTATTGTTTAGATTAATATCAAAATAAATTAATAGATATTATACTTTTAGGTATAGGTAAACGGTTTTATGAAAGATGACATTAGATCAATAATCGTTGAAATATAAAACCTATAACAAAATAAAAAATATCGACTACAACCATTGACCATTATTGACATTATTTCAGAACAAAAATGAAGAAAAGTATTTAATTTAGGGTTCAATAATTTGAAACAAATTTTTTTAATTAAATTTTCAAAAAATACCATTTATTGCTAATTTTTAATTTTCATGCATATTTAAACATTTTAGTGAGTATATTTATGCATTTTTCATATTTTTTAGCGCCTATTTTGTTGGTTTTTAATGCATATAAATTGAATCACTGTCGCCGAATTAAATAATTTCGTTGTTATTCTTACCTACTACTTCATGGATATTTGACAGATTTCTAATATAATATTATAATATTGTCTCATGATCTCCATCATAATGTGATCGCTTTCGCTTGTAGTCCGTTTTGGAAAATACTATATTATTATAAATTATAAAGCGACTTGAAAATCCAAAAATAAAAATTGGTTTTTACCTAAAATTTATTAGTGTCACACAATCACTGGATATACAGTTATAAAATATAATAAAATTGGTACATATTGTTTTTTTTAGGTAAACTAAATAGTTATAATATCTGTTTATTATTCAACGTCGATATAGATACGACCGACCTGTCAAGTAGTATCCGTGGTTTAAATGTTTATTTCTTTTCAGCCAGCTACTATCAGTCAGGTTTATTATTATATTTTTTTTTTACGCAGATTCAAGCTTTTAACAAGCATCGCAATATTTTAACTTCACTAAATTACATTCGACTGAATTTTGATGGATTTGCGTTATATTATATTATATTATTACATTGATACATTATAATGTCTTATTATATGCGTTGTACAATTATGATTTAGGGTATAAATGTATAATAAGCATATTATTATAAATTATGTTTAAGTTTTTGTGTACTCGGTGATTTGAGTGAATATTTCACCCATTTACAACACTAATATGCAATCTCCACATCATAATCTATATAAATAAAAATGGAGCATGAAAAATGTAATATAAAAAAATAATAATAAATACAAATAATATAAAAATATTATGAAATAATCACATCTTGAGCAATACCAATAATACCACATTAATATTTTAATATTTTTTTATGTACAGCATTTTTTTTAACCCAAATACAAACCTGAAACCAATTACCTAGCTTATTATTGCCATTGTCAATATCTACTAGAATGAATAAAATTCGAAGCTAATAACAGTGCAAATTTTGTTGATTTATTTTTCGAAAATCCAAATTGGTCTGTAGTAAAAAATTATGTGATTTAAAAAAATGAATCAAACGTTGTTCTAATCGTTTTTCACATATTTTGGATTATGGAAAGAGATAGAAGGATATAGCCATATAGGTCTATAATTTGTACAATGATCACTGTCTCCGAATTTAATAATTTCATTATTAGTCTTACCTACGACTTTCTGGATATTCGACGGTTTTCTGATATATGGCCATCACCTCCATCTTGACTTGATCCTTTCGGTTGTAGATTATTTTGGAGATACTATATAAATCGACTCGAAATTCCAAAAAGAAAAATTGTTAAATATAGCGCACACTGTTTTTTTAGCTAAATTAATAATTAAATTTGTTTATTACTCAGCGTCGATATACCGACCTGCTAGTATCCGTGGTTATCTCGTTTGAATGTTTATTTATTTTCAGCCAGCAACAATCAGTTACGTACCTTTTAGTATTTTTATTATTATATTATTTTTACTCAGATTTACGCTTATAACAATTAATATCACAGTATTTTAACTTCACTCAATTATCTGTAATTCACTTTGACTGAATTTTTATGCATTTTCGTTATATTATACTATAATATGTTATTAATTATTACTTGAATATATATGTATAATATTATAATGTTTTATAATTTATCATTTACTAATAAGCGCATATAAATTATGTGTCCGTTTTTTTGTAGCTCAGTGATTTGAGTAAATATGTCACCCATTGACAACACGATTATGTAATCTTCGCATCATAATATAATATGTATATCGAATTTGTAATTAAGTATTTAAAAGATAAACATTAATTTATAGAAAAAATTTTATTTATTAATTTTAGGTTTATAAATCATATTATTGTTATTTTTTTTCTATATGTATTAGGTAGTATTTTTATATGTTGAAGTTATGAATTTTTGATAGAACCTATTAATAATTTTTTGTTATTAGGTAGGTACCTATGTTATATACCTCCTACGGTTGATATTGTAACTTAAAAGGTGAAATGATTTATGGATTTGATTGCATATTTAAATATTTGTCGATTTTAGCTCATCCGACTTCTATAGTTGTATGCCCTAAATCCTAATGATTACCTATATCAGGGATGGGCAACTCAATTCTATTAGAGGGCCAATTTTGAATGTGCATAAATCTAATGCTAATAGAAAGATGTTTTGCGTTAGTAATAATGACAATTTAATCAGAAATAACAAGTAGGTAAAGCAGATTTTGAAGAAATTATTACTTTATTTTCAAATCTCCAATATAGGAGAAGGTTATCTATATAATATAGAAAAATGAATTGCTGTTCGTTAGTCTCGCTAAAACTCAAGAACGGCTCGACCGATTTGGCTCAAATTTTTTTTAAGATGTTCGTAATTACCAGAAGAAGGTTGATACGAAAGAAAATATTATTTCAGGAAAATCCACCTTAAAATTAGGAAATCTGGATGTAAAAAATACAACAGTGGCGCATTAGTGTATTATATATTGTTTGCTGTTGTTTAATCGGGCATGTTTGTTGATTTGTATTATTATTTTTTGTCAATATATATATATATAAATTAATGTTTGTTTGTAGATTAAACCTCTGGGTAGAATACAGGCTATTTTAAAAATTATTAAATTTGGTTTTTTTTATTCATCTGATATTAGTACGGTTACTGGTTAGGTTAGGTTAGGATTTTGTATTATTGTCTATTGATTATATTAATCCACCATAGGTGGAATACGACAAACTTGGTACCTATAACTTTTATACTTTAGAGTTAAATCATATACTTACGTACAAACACCACGGGGTAGCTACTAAATAGTTATAATAATGGATTCACATTAGACTTAATGGTTTGCATATCTACAAATTGTATCTCATAATTTTAGTTCACAGTTGAAAATATTATAATTAATATAACATATAATGTCATAATATAATATAATATTCCTACACCTTTTTTGATTATTACTTATTACAATTGTCTATCATTATTTTTTATGTAATAGTTACTTACCATTGCAGTTTATACATTTGTTCGAATATTGTTATTTTTATTTTTAATTTTATTATATTTTTTGGCATATACCTACTTATTTAATAAGGGTAATTATTATTATTATACAATTATGATTATTTGTTTAATAATAATCTGTATATTATATTAATTGTATAGTGTAAATATACTGTTACTGGATTTTTTTCACTGGCCTCGGAGTTCACATTAACTCAATTCTACCAGATTTTTGTCACTGCAGGCGGAGTTTACATGAACCTAATTTTACCTTTTTTTTTTCCCCCGGCGGAGTTAACACTAAAAAAGGTTCTCGTGGTGGACTTTTCATGTGCCCATTTCAATATTTTCAATTTTAGCTCATCTGACATCTATGATCTATTACATCTATTACATCTATTACCTACCTACGAATAATTACGATCGGAACACCAACACCGCACATACATTATGGTGTATATAAGTGGCAAAACCCCTCGAAAACAAATCCTTGATGCACCACTGGATGTGTTGTATTTAAAAAACAAAAGTTTAGCACTAATATCGAGTATTAGACCTAGTATTATAGGTATGTAGGTAGGTATATTGGTATATTCCGGTATTATATACGACTTGCAGAGTACCTAGTTATTCTCTATAGTCTATTTAATATCAATTTAACTAGGAACTAACAACAGAAAAAATGCAATAGATAATATTAAACAAATAAATAAAAAAAAATTTTATTTTCTATTTTATTTTTATAGTTTATAGGTAGGAATAGTACCTATATAGTATTATCATAACTACTAATTTATTTAAAGAATTCAATATATATACGTACAGTAAAAAAAATAGTAATAGCTTATTATTGCTCATAAAGAAATCTCTGTGTTAACTTTTATTTTACTTATATCTACTTTTTTTTAAAACTTTAATTTGTTTATTTAACATTGGCTTTCCTAACGATTTACCTAAGAGTTAACTAATGGTTGAAAATATGAAATATTGAAACAAATGCAGTTTAGTTTCTAAGTGATTTTTTTTTTCAAAATTTGAGTTTTTACATCCTTAACATAGGTATTAGTCGAATCGGAAATTACATGTTATCAAACTCACTTTTTATTTAATTGTTTGGTAATAAAGTAATTTAATTTGAAAAAAACCATGGGATTATGGATTTCAAAAAGCTATAAATTAAGTAAGACCGAATATTTCGATGGCACCATTATTGTTCTTAATTCATTGAAATAGGTACATAGATTTCCCGAAAAAAAATTTAAAAATCGCTTGGCAGCTAAAATGCATTTATGCCACAAAAAAGTAGTTTATACCTTAGGAACATTTTAATAAATAAATTATGTTTAAGGTAGTATGGAGGTAAATTGGCACAATATGACGTGTACAATATTCACTTACCTTTGAGATTGCCAGCTTTCACGATTTTTCTGATCACCGTTCCCCATAGTCGATTTTGCGTTTACGCTTGCAGTCCATTCCGTAGGCGTGAATGCGTGATATTGCAAAATGTACAATAATTATATATATTAAGATATTATATCGACATAAAGTTACAACAATCTACTTGGAATTTCAAACAAATTTAAACTTTATTAATAATGTTATAAAATAAATGTTGTGTATTTTTCCGTCGAAACCAAACAGTCGGCGGTATCTCCATAGTTACATGTATGAACGTTTTGTTTCATTTTCAACCACCAAAAAAAGAATTTATAAAAAACATATTTGGTTATGTGAATATTTAATTTCTTATGGACGCCGTGTGTATAATATAATAATATTAAAATAAAAAGCGTTTAAGTGGATGTCGCTCTGTTGTACAGTAGGTTACAAATGGGTGACAATAATAGATTGTATGAAATATAATATAATAGCATTGCATACGAAAAACTATTCTGAGCGGAGACGGGTTGTCAGTCTCAATATTTTATATTGTAAAAAACTTTAAATCGTCACATTTTTTTATTAATTTCTATGGTGATACAAAGCATTAGAAATTAAGATCCAGTTTTTCGTGTTTTGTTGGTGCTTTTTCCCGTTGCATTAAATAACTACTGAGAAAATCGAAAAACGACCTCTTTAAAGATCCAACCACCTTGATCCAATTTTCTAAAAAATAAGATACTATATTTTTGTTGAATCGAATCATTCCTTCTGGTAGAAATTTCGTACACAAGAATAAATAAACACCATTGTAAAACCACTAGATTCCTCAATCTGCTCAGAATCTAAAAACATAATTTGTATGCAGACATTATATTTACTTCTCAAGTAAGTACAAATTATATGTATATATATGTATATATACACATATATAATCCGCAATCCACAAATAAACAAATAACCTAGGTTATTAGGTAGTAGGTAGGTACATCATAAATTATTATTAATGATTTCGTTTATTGATGATTTACATAATCAGATTTAACTATAAAAATAACATTATCATAATAGGTATACAATTTTTTTTTAAATATATTACCAGAGTAAACTAAAATATACATAAATTTAAAAAATAAAAATTTGTAGGTAAACAACTGTTGTATAATATAATATAATGTAATATTAGATGAATAGCTGTGTAGATATAAATCTGTGGGTTGGGGGGGGGACTGATGGGATTTTTAATAACAAAAATAATTATATACAAATTAAACTATATATAGCTATCATAGATGTTAAATGTATAATGTATAATAATACATTTAACAGTTGGAACTAAATATGCATACATATGTTTAAAAAACAATTATATTGGTAATTAACTAAAAAGTATTAATAATTATAAAATAGTTGCGTAACTACATCATAAAACAAAGTAAAATAAATGTAAATAATATATAAACATGAATAGTTATTGAAAAATATAAATATACTAATACAGAAAGTAAGTATAATGAAAACAAATAGGTACCTACCTATTTAAATAAAAAACAAATCGATTATGCTCTAGCCCCTAAGTTCTGAAGAAATTTGTTTAATTAAGGTGAATATTATGACTTGTCATACTTTGTATGAATATAAAAAAAAAAAAGTTTTTAAAAATAGCCACACTAACTCTCGGATATGGGCAGATATTCAACATTGAAAACATGGTACATTTCGAAACATACATAAAATATTTTTAAAATTGTAAAGCATATAATATTTGAATGCATTAAAAAATATCAAAATTTGTTTCGGATCAAATAATGTAGCAACTAAAAACAACCAACATGGCTTGATAGGACTATAGATTATATAAGAATGGATAGGTCATTCCTATTTCAACAAAATAAGGATTCACGGTCCAGAATATGGATGAAAGAGAGACTGCTTTTATATAGTGCTACCTATATTTCCAGTAAGGGGTTTTAAGTTCTGGTGGCCTATTTATTCATAAAATATTATCTATAGATGGGATCCTCTTTCTGCGCCATTTACTTTGAAAGAGCTTCTATATCCAATATTGTTTCAATAGTTTCATCATTGGATTTTGGGAATCATTGGATAAATATTTTACATAGTATTTTTTCCCATTCTCGTCTCATTTAAATTGTCTTGATAATTATAAGAATTATAATAATTATCAGATATTTTGAATCTGAATATTATACAGTAATTCAAAAAATGATTAGAACTGATCTGAATTGTATATAATCTTATTTTATAAAATGTCAACTACAGTGAATAATACTGGTACTATATAGTACTTGCACAATAGGCAAGGCTGGGCACTAACTAGTTACTTTTAATTCATATTAACTTTGTAACTTAACTAGCTGAATTTAATGTATAAAATAATCTAATCTAATTCGTTAAAAATAATAAGTAACTATTTATTTTTGTAGTTTTTTTTAATTTATTGAATTTTTTTATTTCTTATTTTGTTAAGCTTTCTATATTCTAATGACTGATATTTCAAGAAATTAAGGTTATTACCTACCAAATTGAAACATTTGATCAAATTATCGGTTGACAGTTGTTCAATGTAATTTTTCATTCATCACCAATAATCAAATTAGTTAACTACCTAAATACTTGAGAATTAATTTTGTAATACATTACATTTGAAAAAAAACTGTTTTTAAATTTATATTTTAAATTAAAAAAAAACAAATAACTACAATTACTATTTTCTCCAAACTAACTTCCAACTAAGTTAGATATACTTTATATTAAAGTAACTTAACTTTAACTAGTTGAAAAAAGTGATTAACTTGAACAGCTTTACCAATAGGTATTTATTTATTTTAAAATGTTATCCTTTATTATATAGTATCTTTTAGTTACTAAACAATTAAGTGCCTACTATAATAATAATTAATAATAATGATAATTATAATAATATATAATTATGGCTCTATTTCAAAAATATATTTATAACATTGTGAATTTGTGACAGTACCAACAATTAAACAAATCTTAATAATTGAACAAACATTTCAATACCTACATCTTAACATTAATATGATGTTTCTGACTGAATATTTAAATTTTGTGTACCAGTAAAATAAACTAAATCATATATTTTAAACTGTAATTTGTTTAGTACTTACTATTGGTTAAATCTGGTGTTTTATATTTTTTTTTAAATAATTCTACTCCCACTATTATTTATCTGTTCATCCAATTTTTTAATGAGTTTTGGAGTTGCTTCTTCAATTTTTATTGTATATTCTGTGAAAATGAATGTCTACCTAGAATTTAATACAATGTGCATTCGTTATTTTTAACTGAATAAATTACAAATATTATTATTAAGGAAGTACTTACTTAAATATAGATTCAATGTCCACAATTAGTGTCACAATGATAAATTTTGTAAATCTGCTGTACTCTGCTATAATCACACTGTATTTAGTAAAACCAATTCTACCATTTTCATGATAAGTGATTTTTTGACAAAGGAGTGAATACACAGTGTACAAAACATATTATAACCTATATTTTTGAATCTGAAAAATTAATAACTTGTTCAATATTTTCTATATAATTAATGTAACATACAAATAAATATTAACCAAAACATTTAAAGTTAAACTATAAAATCACCTAATCAAGTAGATTATATTATATATAAATTGATAGGAATCATATTTCAACAGTCTTTTACTGAATTAACAATTGTTTTTCTATGGAATATATTAATAATACAAAATGTAAGTACAATAATACCTATTCTACTGGTTGAAATCAGGATGAGAAAACAAAACATTGAAAAATCATACAAAATTGTTAATTATAATGTCTTGGCTGATAATTAGTTTAATTTAATATTAATGTTCCTACTAATAATATGTTAAATTGTATGTAGAAATTTGAAATCAATTCTTCTTGGTTTTTAAGTGACTAATTAATAGTAATTATAGTTAGATACTTGGGTTTTATTTTATAATATGACTTACACTATAAGGGAATATATTTTAAATTATTCGTGTTTTTTTCTGTAGGTGGTCATTATTTTATGCTATTGATTATTTAGTTTGAACTATACTGTCATGTACTACTGCCATGCACTAACCTACAATATGGCTTTTAAAAGTTTCTGAAAAATTTTTTTTACATTTAATTTATGATATTAATTAATTGATATATTTCCATATTTATTATTATATAAAATGTTGTTAAATATTTATTATTATAATAAAAAAATTGACGGTAGTTAAATAGTGAATTTTATTAATTTTAATTAATTTTCATAGATTGACATCTTCTTTTGCCACAAACTTTAGTAAACATACCTGGTTCAGTGAAGAGTGGTTCAGTGATATTTGTGGGGGTTTTGACAGTTTGGAATTCATTAGGCATAACTGAAGAAAAAAAATATTTACACTATATTTAAAAAAAAATATGAACTAATTAAATTGTTACTATTAGGACAAGTATTACAATAGTTGATTCCACTTTGATTATACTCTTAACCGGAGATTGTAATACTGGCCCTTAAATGTAACATGATCTTACCAGTTTCAATGTATGAAGAATCATCATTGTTATCATCAATCATTGAAAAATCGTCTGAAAAATCAGTATAGTTACATATATTATTTGAGGCTGGAGGCAAATACAGGACATGATTAATATGATAGTACCATCTACTTCAATGGAATAATTGTAAGTTGAAGGTATTGCGTCAATTTCGCACTCACAATCAAATTGTGAAGGCAACAGACAGTTGCATCATATCCTCGACCTTTTCTTCGATGTCATTGCGAGTCATTTACCACCTCAGTCTTGAATTAAACAAAATTATGAATAATGAAGAGAGATATGAACCGTCAAAACTGAAATATTTATCACATTTACCTACCTTATCGAAGCACTTTTTTTCGCACAATTTTTTGATATTTTTATATTTTAACTGAAGTTGACTTATGGCGAGAGGAAATAATAGCGCTTGGCTATTAAATTCTAAGACCAGTTTCTTCAAGCAGGTTTCTTTTTCTTTCCCTATCACAACGTCTGTTTTTTTATTTTCAAGAAGCTGAATTTTATCTGTTACCAATTTTACGATCAACTCCTCTTCCCTCTTAGGTATTGAAATTGACATTACTCGACCTTTTTTTTACTTCATAAATAAAATAATCTATGAAAGTTGAAGATATTATTCAAAATCCGCCGACTATTTGTATTAAATTATACTGATAATAAATCAATTTTAACTCACGCAAATTCGGTGGACAAGGATTTAGCCACTGCCAAGACAACCGTCAGTCGTCAAAGCGCAACTACACAACGCCATGACAACGTCTCACCGGTTCCTGAATTTACGTTTTAAGTCACCTAAAACTTTCAACTTTCAACTACCTAATAGTGGCTAATACCATGGTTAAATAGACTATTTAGCCATGCCTAATACGTTATACGATATAAATACAACGAGTGGTAATAACCAATCAATAGTGGAACGTTATTTGTATACAAATATAATATTATCTTTACCAACGTCCAAAAATTATATTATATAGTATATTAGTATATTACAATTTACAACTAATTTATTATTAGAAATACTTTTAGTCTTATGTGTTATTGAATTGTATTTACGTATTATTGAAACGAAGTTTTTTTTGGCACGATTAGGGGCTAGTCGGGAAAAAACGTTCCTGACGAAATACAATTTTTTATAATATTAAATAGTTATTTTAGCCAAAACATCCAATTTTCATTCCATCATACTGATCGATCTAGTAATACGATAATACTTTTTGAAACAGATTTGAATTCGTTATTATATCTAATTGAGATTGGTTAGTCCACTTTTCCCAATTTCACCCCCCCCCCCCACAACCAACCACTAAAAATTTAGCCATTATTAGATCAATTGGTAGGATGGAACAAAAAAAATAAAAACCGGCCAAGTGCGAGTCAGACTCGCGCACGAAGGGTTCGGTACCATCATCAGCTATAAACAAGTTGGCAACAATGCTTATATTATATATTCTAGGATTTTTAGTATTTTTTGTTATAGCATCAACAGAAATACATAATCTGTGAAAATTTCAACTTTCTAACTTTCGAGGTTCATGAGATACAGCCTGGTCCTGGTGATAGGAGGACGGACAGCGGAGCCTCAGTAATAGGGTCCCGTTTTACTGTACCCTAAAAAACGGGAGCGTAAGTTGTAGTTAAGGTCCGCGATTGATTATAATTATTTATAGTTCATAAATATCTTGCATATATTGATAATATACCTATTAAAATTATTGATAATATATCACTTAACTACGTATATTATGTATTTATAATTATTTTAACTAATAAAATATAGAAGTAATAACTAATAAGTAAATAAATAATATATATTCAATAAAAATTTAATTGTACGTAATATGTAATGTCTTTGAAAATAAATTTACCGTATAATATATTTTAAATTTTGAACAATATTATATTATTTTGTTGTCATGGAGATATTCGTTTGGATGTTTACCCATACGTTCGATTACACATTTTGAATCAGTTTAAAATAAATTTCGTCACGAACATTAACTTCGTCGACTAAAATAATAATTTTCCTATAACATTAATATATACAATAAGCAGTTTATGATTTTCATTATATATATTATTGTTTAATAATTTTTCGTAACCTCGCGTTAGGTCCAAAAACGCAAAAATCTAGTTTTAATCATAACAATTTCACAATGGCCGTTACAACTATCAAGAACATCACAGACGAACTAAATGCCATATTGAAAACAAACCTTGAGGGAATACTGGCAAACGTCGAAAATGGCAATTACGAGTATTATGTGGATGGTGGCGATCACGTCATGGTGATATTAGTGGAGCCACTAGTATTTGTATTAGCCCGAATAACTTCGTCACTCTCTACCGGCGAGCTGCTGACCATTACCGAAATCACCGATGACAACAACTTCGAAAATAGCTCTGATCTGGTCGCACCGGTAGAGAATGACGTAATGTTAAACGGCGAAGACAGCATCATGTCGGTCGAGGAGGACGCCGGAATTGAGCCGGCCGAGGAAATCGGAGAGCAGAACAGTTGTGAGCCGGAACCGGCAGAAGCTGGAAAACGCCTTCCACCCAGACGAAACCGGTTGTCCACGGGGTGGAAAAGCGTGAAGCGCGTCTTCCGCTTCCTGTGCTGCTGCGGATGCCGCTCAGACTGACACTGTGGTATTGGGCCGAAGACGACGGACAGGATGACGGCGACGAAAAAGAGGGGAGTGGATACGAGAAAGAGCACACTTTAAAAATCAGCACCGAATCGCCATCTCGTATCCCCCCTCCTGGTTTATTGTGTCTCCTGTCCGTCGTAGTTTTTTTTTCTATATCTATTTGTAATAATTAAAATTTATTACTATTGTTACTTATTAGCAGTCAAGGCGAAGCGATGTGGTGTCGAGGTAATAGGTACGTGAGAGTGCACTTTTGGGGTGATCGGCGGTAAGTCACCAACACATACGTTCTGCGGCCACCGGCGGTAGGGATCGCAGGATCTCGGACGTCGTGCGCTAGAGGTCGCCGACACGCGAGACCCTCTGGAGTTGTGGCGGGCCCTGACTGCTTCGGTCCGAGAGCGACGACAACGACGCGACGAAGGAGCTGGCTAGCTGTACGACGAAGGTACCACTGACGATGACTGCTGCTGCACAAGACGACTCGCGATGGTGGAGACGGAAACCGCAGAGCACACGTCGGGCGAGTGACGGACGACTATAATTATTATACGGTGGCTAGGGAACCATATAATAATAATATATAGTCTTCGTCGCTTGCTCCGACGAGCTTTGGTCGAAGTCTTCGCCGTCGCCATAGTCGTCTTCGGCACCTGCAGTACCGTCAAGCAGTGCACGTCATCGCGCACTAGCCAATCGTCGTCAAACCACCGTCGTTGCTCTCGCAGCCGTCGTAGTCGGGTTCCTTCCACTTCCATGTTCGTCTTCGAGTCCTCGAGCAAAGGCGCCCGCGACCCTCGTCCCCCGCAGGACCGTCCGAAAGAACTATGTAGAGGTGACCAGTTTATTACCAATTATAACCCACTCGCCATCACATACCTCGTCGCCTCGTCTTGACTGATGTCTTTTTTTTTACATTTTTACATTTTTTCATTTTAATTTATTTTGCCACATTGAGCATCTTTTTTGTTTATTAAAATTATTATTTCTTGTTTTTTGCCACGTTGCGCATCTTTTGTTAAAATTTTTTTATTTTCTAATTTTCTGCCACATTGAGCATCTTTTTTCATTTGTAAATATTATACTTATTATTTTTTGGCATAAAAATGTTTCAAAATTATTGTAAAGCACTCATCAACTATGTATAAAATAGGTATATCATATCATTTATAATGTTATTGAATTATTTATTTATAATCATTTATCTCACACCTCTTGTGTTTTTTGTTTTTTTTCCCCCCAATTATAAAGAGGGTGTTTAAAAATGATATTATTTTTATACTTGACATCATTTATTACTGTATTCAAATTATTATTATAATTTATATAATACGATTGTTATATTATTACAAATCATCCAGTATTAAAATTTTTTTTTTTTTTATACTGTAAAATGCTGTTTTTTTATATTTTGTATTAAACAGTAGGAACGATTTTATTTATTACAACCGATAATGATTGATGAACATTTGATGAATAATATTAACCAATAACTGTTTTGATACGTCGTACCAAACCTCAATAAAATATTATATTGAACGTTTTGGCCTCGTGAAAGCATAAGAGCAAAATATTGTCATGTATCTTTATATTTTTAATTGTTAAATTTTTCACTTGTTACTTTGTTATTTTGAATACTAAATTCATTGCTCCCCCCCTTTTTTTTCGTTTGAACATTAAATATTATTATTTTATATTATCGAATTACCTATAGTATGAAATAAATGCATAATGTGATATTGGGAATGACCGATAAAAAGTATATTTTCCGTTGTTTAATAAAATTGGTCAGAAAGGAATCAATGTCGGTCACATTTTACCTTAAAAATGCGTGCAATTTGTGGATATTCAAAACACTTGGCAGAGGTAATACATTCTTATGACACTGGCTAAGTCAATATAAACCTGTAAAACCCGAATAAGTTATTTGTTTGTTTGTTTTTATTCTAGTTATTTAACCTAAAAAATACCTAAACAAGCATAGGGTCAACATTTCGAGGTATGTAGGAATGAAAAACATAAATTATTATCCCTAACTGAAAAATATAAATATGTTGGACACAGACAAACTGGGTTACATTGGTCATTTATCGTTAAGAACGAACATAATATATGTGGATAGTGGATGTAATTATATGGACATCTCTGAACCAAATGGGTAAAATGAGGAATTTAGTATAGTTAGAATTTGAATAATGTGTTATCCCAGAAATGTTTAAAAATAATAAACAAACTGTAACATTAATTTTAAATAAATAAAATAAGTAAGTTTGGTTCGTATTAATAAATGCTTTGTAACACGAATACAGAAACTTTAAAATAAAACTTCTGTGAAATGTTGTTCAAAAATATATTTCACACATTATTGATTTGGGTCCAGACGTTCAGTAGCTATAAACATATACAAAATACAATTATATAATATCTTTATTTAACTTACTAACGCTCGGCGAGCGCCCGACCGCAGTTATGGTCACACGGAGCGATAGAAGACGGCGACGGCACGGCGGCTAGTAGACGTACCTGCGAGAGAAACGATTCCGCCTCGAATAGTTTACACCGACTTGGTACGATGGCGATGGTGACTCGGTACGACGGCACCGGCGGAGACCTCAGCACCGGGTGTGTGGTACGGAGATTTGCGTGCTAGAAACACGGGGACGTCAGCGGCGCCGGACTCGTAGAAACTTGACCGTTTCCGGGTCTGGTGGCGCACGGCGGCCGAAGGGACAACGCCAGGGCGAAAATTACCGAAAGCCAAGGACTTCACTGTGGTCCGCTAACTCTCTCCTATTCGCCCCGCGGTAATCCCACATCGGCGGCTTCGCTCGTCCACACCGGTTCCGCAGCACTGCAGAATCTCACTTCGCTCGTTCCGCGTCTTGGTCTTCGCCGTCCGTTGGCTCGATCGTCACGCCGTCGATCGTCGATACGCGCACGACATATCGCACTAGCCGGCTGGGAAAGGTCGTCAAGCATTCGAACAAACGCGCCAGCGACACTCGTCAAGCCGTGAGACAGGTCGGAGAACGTGCAGAGGTGTCCAGTGGCTAGTAAAACTGCATTTTCGCACCAATCTCCATATCGCATCCTCCCCCCTTGTTTATTGTGTCTATCATGTCCGTCGTATTTTTTTTTTTAAATTTAAGTTATTTCAAATTCCAAATTGTTAAATTGTTCACTTTTTTTCAGCCCTTTTCTTATAATAAACATATTTTGATGTGAACAAACAAATATTAGTTCATTTTAAGATAGCTGGCTAATTTAAAAAGGGTTAAATTTGTTTTTTTTAATTTATCAGATTTTAGTACAGTTGGGTTAGGATTTTGTATTCATTGATTATATTAATCCGCGGTGGAATTAAGTAAAAACGATAAACTTAGTATAACTTTGGTCTTTGATACTCTAGAGTTAAATCATACACTTACTCACAAACGGCACAGGGTCCGTGATCTACCGCAGGTAGATTGCCTACCTGATAATATACTGCTGCGAACCAGAATTTTTATTCGGGGCAACGAAAAAGTTAAGGGAAGTTTTGAGCACCTTACACCCAATATTAAATAACGAATTGAACAAAGTTTGAGTCATAAAGAGTTGGTACATTTAACGGGCAACGGAGTGAACTGGATCAGCTAGTAAATTATAATTTACAAGCTTTTTTCCTCGCTAAATAATCATCGATTTTTTTTAATGTGATTTATGTAGTGTTATAGCCTATAATTAAAAAGTAATGGACAAATCTGAGGCCCCTAAATAAATACTTGTAGTTACAAATTCTCGAAAGACTAACTATAAGATACGATGTCAGCGCAATTTGTGTTTTCTCTCTCAGACGCACCCGCAATATAGATAAAACGCATACAACTCACAAAAAAAAAAGGAATTTTGATTTGCCAAAACTTATTCGATAAATCGGTAACTCCTATTGAAGTACCTACTTAATTTTATAAAAAAAAAGCAAATCAGCTTTTCCAAACTCAGCCGCGGCTTTTAGAATAAATATGTTAGCTATTGTAATAACTTCAGCTAGCGCAGAAGTTAGAACTTATAGAAACTTATTTGAGAAGTATCACGTCCCAAGAGTTTCTTCCTGGCTTGGCTTTATAAAAAGAGCCCGAGAACATTTAAATTATGAAGAAATCATTGAAGATTATGCTTCAAATATATTATAAATATACACATAGTAAAATTATAATATTAAATGTATTAACTTTACAGATAAATTCGGAGCAGCAACTTAGAACAGCATATTATTATACCTACTGCGACGAGTTAGAAATATGGTTAAGACTATTTTTCGGGTTGCAATTCGTACCACCACATGACATCGAAAATGCATTCGTTAAACTTGTATCTATATATCCAAATATAGATTATAGGATGGTTATTTTCTTATTACCTATATATTGCATACCTACTTATACGTAGAAGATGATTGTTTATTTCCACCAAAAATTTTGGGCTCAAGAGCTCTAAAAATCCTCGGTAATACTATAACTAGGGTTCGGATTTATATGTAAATACATATATATTCTCTGCGACATGATAAACTAATTTCGGCAAGTGATAAATTCGTTTCACAAGATTTTGATAAAATTAGCTATATTTGATTTTACATAATCGTCATAAATACATGTTTTTACATATATGTATTTACACAATTATTATTCTATTTATTCACATATTTATACAATTTTAATGTCTTTTCTTCAGAGTTCAGGTCCACTGGACGTATTTTTAACTTGGCTAAATAAGGGTTCCTCGGTGACAAACGACCGTCGAACTCAACCTGTTATATTTTCAATTATTTCTACATACGATTTTATTCATTGAAATATCAGATATATTATCGTAATATATTACGATTAACACATTTTTAAACACGTTGGACACGAACGGATCACTGCGATGAGTGTGTAGTTTTTAATGTGACATCGTAGTATGAGTTTCGTGACCTCATTTTTCGTTATATTTTACATGTTTATTACCAATAGGTTATGCCAAAAGTACGATCGTCTAAGACTTAAAATAAAATAAAAGCAATAAAATATGTTTTTCAATATCCAAATGAACATTTACAAAGTGAAGTCCACGTTTTGTATGTACCTACTGCTTGTAAAAAATCGATAGCAATTGATTATTTTTTTTTTTTTGATAATACCTACATATTTTTAATTCTTTAGCACATATTTTTGTTGTATATAAATACATACTTTGGTTATATAAATAGATATAAATCTGAGCCCTAATTATAACTATATACAAAGTGTAATAGAATAGATATTTTAAATAAACCTTTTGTTTTCATAAATAGTTTTTTATTGCAGGTACAACATAATATGTGATATTATTATAATTATTTTATACAAACTAGATTTTCATGAATAATATGCATGTATAATATAGGATTATATATCTTTGTTTACATTTGCATAAATAATATATAATATCATAGAACAATATAATATAATATAGTGTGATACATGTAAATATGTAATATTATGTATAATAACTAATAAATGTTATACGAATGCGAAAAAAATGTATTAGAGCCACGAGATGTGTTCAAGTAATCATTAATCAAGTGTTAATAAATGGTGATAAACTGATAAGTGTTAACTGCATATCCACCGGTCCAACAGCCAATAAAATCACATTTCAGACAAGCTAGTGTGGCCGAACTCGTATATGGTCCGTAAAATACGATGCTGGGTGTACTTGGAAAGACACGGACTTGAGGACTTCCCATGTTCAGCTACCGGCCTCGACCTCGACCCGTTTTGTGGCGCAGTGGAAACTTCATACAGCTGACTGTTCGACTGTAATATTATTTGAAAATATTATTTCTACTTAATCGTAATAACTGCAATGTAATAATTGGGTATAAATGGGTTTAATATTATATTATAATATATATTATTAAGTACCTATAATATTAGAAGAACCTAATAGTTGGGATGTCATTTTTGTAGATATTGATCCGGACAAAATTATGCTGGCCCAGCGCTATGTCAAGATTTATGGACGAAATTGTTGGCGACTCTTTCAAACTGAACAATCTAATAAATGATGACGTTACCGTTACTTCGAAGCCATCATGAGGTGGACCAAAATATAAAATAATGTTTGTCATCGGGTTGTCGGCTGTGTGTATGATAAAATCCTGGAAGCTAGTGGAAAGGCAATAGCCCCTAAAATCCTGTTACATCTTAACCTTAATAAAAAACAATTAATGATTAAAAAATGGCAACGGAGTTATTGGCCTATAGATCTGAAAATGTGTTCTTGAACAGCTGTGGGTGGTTCGCAGCTCAGTGGTTCGCACCCGCATGCACATGTCACCTAATAAAATATTTGTTCCAACGAGAAACTAATTTCAATCAATTGAGACCTAAAAGCCTGACAAAAATACGATAACTTAGAATGATCGGATTTTAGTTCTATAAACATATTTGAATTCATCGTTCTTTTTTCTAGGTTATTGTGGGAGTCGATTTTTGAATAACTGTTTAACTTTTTAAAGAAAGACACAAACAATTTTCAAAAAATTGAGAAATCGAAATATGATCTAACGTGAATTCTAAAAAAAATATCGAAAATTGATTCCCACAATGACCTAGGAAAATTGTCAATGAACTCGAATCTTTTTACAGAATTGAAATCTGATAATTCTAAGTAGGCGTATTTTTGTCAGGCTTTTAGGTCTAAATCATGAAATAAATACGCTGCATCGAATCCCCTTAACTTACAAACGCTCGACGAGCGCCCGACCGCAGTTATGGTCACGCGGAGCGACGGAAGACGGCGACGGCACGGTGGCTAGTAGACGTACCTGCGCGAGCAACGATTCCGCCTCGAATTTACACCGACTTGGTACGATAGCGATGGTGACTCGGTTCGACGGCACCGGCGGAGACCTCGGCACGGAGTGAGTGGTACGGAGATTTGCGTTCTAGAAACACGGGGACGTAGGTACCACGACCACGGACTCGTAGGAACTTGACCGTTTCCGGGTCTGGCGGCTCACGGCGGCCGAAGGGACAACGCCAGGGTGAAAATTACCGAAAGCCAAGGACTTCACTGTGGTCCGCTAACTCTCTCCTATTCGCCCCGCGGTAATCTCACATCGGCGTCTTCGCTCGTCCACACCGGTTCCGCAGCACATAATCTCACATCGCTCGTTCCGCGTCTTGGTCTTGGCCGTCCATTGGCTTGATCGTCAAGCCGTCGACCGTCGAAACGAGCACGACATCGCGCACTAGTCGGCTGGGCAAGGTCGTCAAGCGTTTGAGCAAACACGATAGCGACACTCGTCAATTCACGGGACAGGACGGAGAACGTGCAGAGGTGACCAGTGGCCAGCAACACTGCATTTTCACACCAATCGCCATCTCGCATCCTCCCCCTTGTTTATTGTGTCTATCCTGTCCGTCGTATTTTTTTTTTTTCAAATTTAAGTTATTTTAAATTCCAAATTGTTAAATTGTTCACTTATTTTCAGCCCTTTTCTTATAATAAACATATTTTGATGTGAACAAAAAAATATTGTTTCTTTTTAAGATAGCTAGCTAATTTAAAAAGGGTTAAATTTGTTTTTTTTATTTATCAGATTTTAGTACTGTTGGCCTTAAGACTATTTTTCGGGTTGCCATTCGTACCACCACATGACATCGAAAATGTATTCGTTGAACTTGTATCTATATAATATGTATCCAAATATAGATTATAGGATGGTTATTTTCTTATTACCTATATATTGCATACCTACCAATACGTAGAAGATGATTGGTAATTTCCACCAACAATTTTGGGCTCAAGAGCTATGAAAATCCTCGGTAATACAATAATAACTAGGGCTCGGATTTATATGTAAATACATATTTTCTCTGCGACATGATAAACTAATTTCGGCAAGTGATAAATTCGTTTCACAAGATTTTTGATAAAATGAGCTATATTTGATTTTACATATATTTTGTCATAAATACATGTTTTTACATATTTCACAATTGTTTTCACATATTTAGACAATTTTACTGGTTTAGCGTCTTTTCTTCAGACTTGGCTAAATAAGGGTTCCTCGGTGACAAACGACCGTCGAACTCAACCTGTTATATTTTCAATTATTTCTAGATACGATTTTATCGATTGAAATATCAGATATCTTATCGTAATATATTACGATTAACACAATATTTTTAAACACGTTGGACTCTAACGAGTGAACACTGCGATGAGTGTGTAGTTTTTAATGTGACATCGTAGTGTGAGTTTTGTGGCCTCGTTTTTCGTTATATTTTACATGTTTATTACCAATAGGTTATGCCAAAAGTACGATCGTCTAAGACTTGCAAAGCAATAAAATATGTTTCTGAATATCCAAATGAACATTTACAAAGTGAAGGCCACGTTTTGTATTGTACCTACTGCTTGTAAAAAATCGATAGCAATTGATTATTTTTTTTTTTTTGATAATACCTACATATTTTTAATTCTTTAGCACATATTTTCGTTGTATATAAATACATACTTTGGTTATATAAATATATATAAATCCGAGCCCTAATAATAACTATATACAGGGTGTAATAGAATAGATATTTTAAATAAACCTTTTGTTTTCATACATATTTTTTATTGGTACAACATAATATAAATTATGTGATATTATTATAATTATTTTATACAAACTAGATTTTCATGAATATGCATGTATAATATAGGATTATATATCTTTGTTTGGATTTGTATAAATATATAATATCATAGAACAATATAATATAATAAAGTGTGATACATGTAAGTATGTAATATTATGTATAATAACTAATAAATGTTATACGACTTGCGAGAAAAGTTATAAGAGCCACGAGATGTGTTCAAATAATCACTAATCATGTGTTAATAAATGGTGATAAACTAATAAGTGTTAAGTGTTAACTGCATATACACCGGCCCAACAGCCAATAAAATCGCATTTCAGACAAGCTAGAGTGGCTGAAGTCGTATAT
>CARXXK010001048.1:0-81837 GCA_949089665.1 Macrosiphum euphorbiae | reverse complement strand
ACATTTTCGTGATTTTTATTTGAATATACAAAAGTTATAGCTGGTAAAAAAACAAGTAGGAAGTATAATAAGAGGTACTTAATCAGTATCTGTAGACTCTAGTACATAATCACTCTAAAAAAGTATATATACAGATTACAGAATTATTATGAGTGTAAATAGCCAAATACGTAAAGTAATCTTTGTATATATGTATACCTAAAATCTACATCACAATTTGTATACAAGTGAGGTAAAGGTAAATTTTTTTGTTAAACATTTTATTTTTAATATGCATGTGTCAACATTGGTTTTTTTCTAAATTACATACTAAACACTTTTCAATTCAAATATTATTATTAGGTACCTATTGACGATATTTATCCTGGTAAGCTATAGTACCTTTATGTGTTTGTAACACTTAACATACAAACATAGTTGTCAGTTGTTAGTGAATTAGTATACATAAAATATAAAACGATAGGTAAATTTATCAAAATATGTTCTATAGTCGATATATTATATAGTTTTATTAACATGCTATTCATTTACCCAGGATTCTTGGTTATAGAAAAACCGTGTACATATTTACAATTAATTATTGTTAGTGTGTATTTCACTTTAATGCGTTCACCACTAAACGCCGTCTACCGCAGACGAGTATATAATATTTAACTTAAGGATTTTCGTATTATAGTCGTCGTGACGTAGGAAAATAATGTTTTAACGGAGGCTGCGTTTGCATCGCTCGGGTTAATATGGTTTTGTGTGGGTAAATCCACTTACCAGTGAGTGAAAAAAATATGGTATTGGACAATTAATACGAGTGTATGTGTATAGTTGTGTTGGTATTTTTTTTAACAGTTACCTAATGCTCTCGTGTTAGCGTTAATTTAGCAGAAGTTGCTCTCTATAGTGACCACGAGATGCGTAATGAGTATTCCTATAACCACAAAATCGGTGGGTCTGCTGGCTATCTTCGAAACAAATCAGACACCTGATGACTCCTGCCTCTCAATATATGTAAGCTTACCCGTGTACGATAAATAATAATAATGTATCGATTCCAGTCCGATATGGTGCAACTTTAATATAGTTAGTTATTTTTGTTTTTAACTTGTTAACTTATTCAGTTAAAATTTTTATTGTTGTAAATTAACTTTTTATAGTTAATTATCATTTATTATTGTCTTGCAGTTAAGTTAATTGTCTTTTCTATTAATTTTAATTTAAGTGTAGACAATACTGATTCGTTGAATCTTTTTCGATTTTGGTCATTTATTTTCGAATTATATATTATAATAATCTAATTTCGTACACAGTGTTAAAAGTCTTGATAAATGTCTGTGTATATAACAAAATACTATGGCAGTTTATGACTTATATTGTACCTTGAAAAAAATAACTTTTTTTTAAATGAGATAAGTTAATTTTATTTTCTATCTTAACTTTAAACTTATCTAGATAATTTTTTTTTGTTAACATTTAACTTAACTGATGGCAATTTAATTGAACTAACTTAACTTGCCAACCTTTGGAAATGTATACACGTAAACGCACCATATATATTATATACACATTGAACTGACAGTCACTTGTCATATTCCAGGCCAATTAGTAAAAGTTCAACAGTACCCTATAATTGGGTGTGTTCTGTAAAGGTCAAAAGTTAGGTACAACACATATACGGTACAAACCG
Organism: Macrosiphum euphorbiae; assembly: GCA_949089665.1. Lineage (NCBI taxonomy): Eukaryota > Metazoa > Arthropoda > Insecta > Hemiptera > Aphididae > Macrosiphum > Macrosiphum euphorbiae. The sequence goes on along the minus strand of CARXXK010001048.1, from coordinate 80,159 downwards.
TATAATATAGGTATATTATGTATTCGTATAAATATGTGTGAGTGAGTGTGTGTGACCAGTGGCGTATTTGGTCATGTTTGGGGGGGAGGGGGCTTGAAACAAAAACGAGTAACAATATTTTTGATTTTCACTAAATGTTTATACTAGCATTTATTATACATGTAAATATGATTTTCAAAATATTTTTACTTGTTGGGGTACGTACTTTTAAACATTTGAAATTTTCAAAGTTTTTTTTTTTTTTGTTGCTTATAATTACATGATAAATTACATATTACACACTGTAAAATGTTAACGTACATATTTAAAATGCTGCATAATGTAGGTATCAAAAAAAAATAAAATATAAGAATGAATCCATATTATACATTTTGATTAATGTCGTAAATTGTCGACAGTCGTTATAATATTATTTTTTATATATTATATTATGCAATATAGTTGGGAATATTTTAATTTGTAAACTATAATTATATGTCAGATTAGGGAAGCAAAATGTTGCTGAGGTGATAACCAACGGCTTATTTAGTAATTGTTTATGTCAGGAGAGAAGGCATTGAGAGAATCAATATTCACGTATACATTGAATTTTGCCGCCCACCACCCCTTTTTATAGTTTCCAATGTTTTCCTATTATATGTTGTAATACTATACATTATATACTAATACACTGCATTATACAGTCAATAATCAACCAACATAATCAATCATTATTTTTATTATATCTAAAATAGTAAAAATCATCATATAAAAATATATGCCAACTCTCTTTGGTGGAAAGTTCGTCTATAATTTCATCAATATTTTTGTCTATTACAGAGTATTGTTCGATAACAAAGCTGGCTCGTTGAGACGTTCCAAAGCACAATAAATAATATGATTAAAAATGTATTAGGTTATAATATGAATAATTATAATATTAAAGATAACTATAGCCAATTATGAAATAATACCTATGTGTAAAATCGAATTCATTGAATATCTGCAGTATGATTTTAATATTATTTAATTTCATTACTAAGTTTAAAATAAAATATAATACATGTTACGTAAATATGTAATAAAAATGATTACAGTGAGTGACGTCTTCGTCGAAACTACGAATGTTGTTTTTTCAAACAAATAAGAATACTTGTTCGAAACTCAGCGTTGTTACGTGCAGACCCAGCCTGACAAGCCGTACCGGGTGAGCCGTTGGCGTACGAATACAAACGTCGATAATAGCGGCCACCGTTGCGCGCTCGTGCAAACTGTCCGCTATAGTCAGTGCTTCGCTGAGCGAACGGATGATATCTTGCCTGCTGTGTGTCGTCATCGTTGGCCAAGGTTATTTTGTCTTCGTATCCGCTCTCCCATTGTCTGTGAATTGCTGTACGTTCTACTTATATTCGAGCTTTGGCTCGTTGTTTGTGCCGTTGTCCGTTGCCGTGCGTTTGAAATCATACTCGTGAGTGAGTGAGTTGCCGTCACCGCCGCCGGAATCATAAATATAACGCTCCGTCGGATTCTGATAGACCGGTCTACTGGCCGCCGTACGTGCAGCCACCGTCGACGCGAATAGACTGTCGGTCAAGGTCGCCGTATACGGACAACTTCACGGGCATTGCAGCCGTCGCCACCCACCTCCTCTCAGCAGCCATCGTCGTTAGGTATCGTTCGTGATATTAGTATTATTATTATTGTATTATCATTACTATCTGTATTATGCTCTAATCTGAGCTACTTGTTTATTATTATTGTATGCTGATGCGGGGAGACGTCTCCGCCAGCTCATTTATTGTCATATTCTTAAAATTCTGAAATTATATGATCGTGCACCTGTCCTAAGTACCATACATACCGTGTTCAGTGATATTCACCTATATAACATATAATATATATTAGGTCTTAACGGTGTTACCTCAACCCCCTACACTCTCGTTTTGCTGGGCTGACCGCCGGTTCCGTAGGAGCCCGACGGTGCCAAAATAATACTGATATCCTGATTAAGTATAATATACCTATCAAATTACACAATTAATTTTCTATGAGTTCCTAGTCGTATCATTATACGTCATGGTAACTAGGTGCCCGATAACCTGGTAATATATACATCCAACCTAGTTATCCCTTCCGTTACAACCCCAATTTTACGATTTTAATGAATTGGTGGAAATCTATGGGGTTAGGGGCTTGAGAGATCTTAGCCCCCCTCCAAAAAAGTCCATGAAGCCCCTTATTTTTTAGTTTTGTAGGATCGAAACACCCGCTCACATTAATGTTAGCCCCCCTGAAATATTAATGGATTTCCTACAATGTGTTAACTTAATAATATTAATGGTCCACTTACTGGGCAGACCTATCAATGAACTTCGATTCCAGATTTAAAAATATTGTTCCTATAGTATCCTTAAAATCTGGTCCAATAACTTAAACATACCTACATATATCTTCTATTCAATTGACTTTGCGTATTACATACTTGTGCTTAGAAACTTATTCTAAACGATTACCCTCTCTGTACACTTCATTCAAATTAAAGTATTTGTGATATCTTTACATGATAAACAATAATAATACCGTTTTTTTTAAAGTAGGTATGACTATTATAATTTATGTTAATTATTATTGTTTTTATTCTATCTTGAATACTATCATAGTTATAATATCTACTATAATATAGTAGCTATTTAATCATTGTATCAAATATTATTATGTGTGTCAAATTGAAACGTATAATTAAGTTAAGAATATAAAACCACACAATATTTGACTTTTTGCCTATGGCAGCATTGGTACGGAATATGAGTGATGGCACAAATGTTATTATATGCTCCAATAGACACATAATATAACATTATATTATAAAATATAGGTACTTATAAAACAATTATATTTGCACTTAATTTAAAATTTTAACTTCAAGGCTTTTGAAAGCCGTTTGTTGTTTCCTACATTTAGAACATTAAGCAGTAGAGAAATGCACCTAGTACTAATGTCTAATGGTCCGATTTTAATTTTGAACACATATTTGAATTCCTTATTCTCTTTTCTAGGTTATGTAGGAAATGGATTTTAGTAACACTAAAGTAAAGGTGAATTTTGAAAAATAAAAATAAAAAATCAATTTTCTACATAACCCAGAAGATAGAATAATGAATTCAAATATGTTTTCGAAAATTAAAATCATGCTTTTGGTACTATGTGTATTTTGCTTTCGCTTTTTAGGATATTCGTGTTGAGACTTTTTTGATCGCCAAATTTAGTAACTTGTGATTGGGTGTGTGTACCAGGTACATAACTTATTTCCATGAATCTTAACAATACTTTATCTTTAATTACCTACATTATAAGCGTTCGGAGATCTCACGCACACTAATGATCATTAATTACACATCCAGTCGCACATAACTCACTATGAATATATTATAATATTGCCCAAATCACTTATAAATGGTTCGCTATCAACAGCATTAAATGCTTAAAAAAATTATGCCAATGTTTTTTTTTTTTTTTATTAAACTTATTTTTGTAACAATCAATTTCCAAACCTTTCGGCCCAACGAATATTATTTTATTGACATTCATAGAAAAGAAACTAAAACAATTAAAATTTCAAATGACTATGTAAGTAGGTCAAAATATTATCAAAATATCATCAACTATCAAGTATAGAAAATTATAAAATTAACAGTTGGTGTAAAGTTCAAGTGTCTACATCTACATGTGATAATTCACTACCTATTGAATTTTAACAATATAAGAAAACCGTTCAATGTTAAATCGAGTAAATATCCAATGTCGCAAACATTGAACTTTAAGCTCTCATAAAAATGTAATTTTACTTTCCAGTAGACATTTTTTTTTTGTTAAAAGAATTAGACAAACTTATAAGTTGTGAGAGATCTTGCATTACATTTTAAAATCATAGATAGACAATAACATTTTTTAACTCGAGTCAACATTTTTGAAAATTTTATGTTGTACATAAAATGCTAATAGAAACATTCAGTAAAAATGTCATGCATCGATAGTTGTTTTATTAGAGTTGCACCAAAAACCAAAATCGATTTTGTCTAAAACCGATTTGCTTAAAAATTACTGCGAATTAAAATCTAACCTCCTGTAGGTATGCACCAACTAGATTCACTTAACAACCAGAAATTATACTTAAGTAATTTTCTAATCGTAGCATTATTTACAACTATTTATCTTGTAGACAAACACAAAAAATAAAAAGATACATCATTGTAAAATCAATACATTCATCGCTCTACTAATTTTTGATAAACACCTATTCTGAAAGGTATAAATGTTAAACAATATTAAACCCTTATTTAAATATCATACTACTATACTTACCTGTGACATAATATGTACTGAAAAATTAAGGAAATTACTGGCGAATAAACATATATTCCATTGACATTAACTTAAAACATTAAATAATTTTTGCAGCTTAGCATTTTTATATTTTTATATTGACATTGGGATGATGTAACACATTATAATAGGTTATGCTTTTTAACTGCATAATTTTATTCTAAATAATAAACTAAAGATTTGTGCTCACTTTAAAGAAAATTAATGTAAGTCATTTTTGTCACGGGATTGTGTTTTGGTATAATATAAATAGGTATCTACCACAATTTTAATGGCCGTTGAACGATTAATTCGGAATTGAACTGGCCGTGACATACTGACACCATGACAACGTCTAGATTAAAACACTACCCACCCTTCTATAAGCCTCTCATTCATAATATAAATCAGTGACAATATGTGACCTTTAAAATATGTGTTAACGTTTTTTATTAAACGTTTTTATTTTTTCCTATGTGTTATTTATTATAATTTGTTTTAAGCAAATGTATTTTTCATTCACATTATCAAATGTAATATTAAATAGAAATCAATCTTAATGTACACAAAATATTTTTGCTTTTCATACCCTGAACAATTTCAATTTTAATTCCTATGTACCTACGTTTTTATTATTTTAAATATCAAGACCATAGGCTTGAGAATATAATACATAAAATTAATTATACATTATTTGTAAAAATAAAATATGGATTACAATAATAAGATAAAAACAACTGAGTTAAAAGTAGGTACCTATAGTTACAAAAAAATCACCTGTTCTGTTCAAGAGAAGAAGCGTCAATTTATTAAGACAACAATATTGTTTTACATACTTCTACAATTTTCATTCAAAATTCCCGCTAAAAAATGTCATCTTGGGGCAAGCCATTATAATATATTATACTTCAGGCTATCCGATAAGAACAAATAACCCCTAAGTGTAACTTTCTTTATCTTATCTTACAATAGTTGAAAAAAAAAAAAATGTTTATAAGACATTATAAATTATTTTCTTATTTTTTTTTCAAGTAAAACTTCTTTACAGAGGGTACGAAAAAAAAAAATAGCCTTCACAACACACAACAGCTTAATAGTCAATATCATAAGCAATCAACCATGATGAGGTCGGATGGGTACAATTCCAGCCAGGCAACCAGTTTTTTTAAAATATTTTTCTGAAAAAAGTATCACTTGGTAAAGTCGAACATCGAACCCACATTTTTTCTGTAATTAGCTAACACACGCTTGCCGTTCTGCTTTAAATTGCTTATATGTTTATTTTTCCAGAATCTTATATTATGAGCTTGTACAGAACTATAATTTCCATTGTTATACACAACCTGAGATTTACAATAATATTAATTTAAATTATTAAAATTAAATGCAATATGAATTACACTTACTAAATATGTCGGATTATCATAATTCAACCCCAGGAATAAACCTTTGTCACCAGATTCTAAATGTATTTCTTGGTTAATGGATGGAATATCATTTGCAAAGTTCTGAAAAAAAAAAAATTACGATAAATAATTAAAAAAAAAAATTATGATTATTAGAGAATATGAACTATGTTGTAAAGAATATTTTATTTATTTAAAGTTTTGTAATTTTCTTGACTGATTTTAATGGAAAAAAGGCAAATGTTTAAAAATAAATAACAACAAGTCATAAAATGCCTGTGTATAAGAATAAAGTTCTTAAGTATCAGGTTAGTTAATTAATATTATTAAAAGTATCATATTTTTTTATTTTAATTACATTTTAACTACATAACAGAAATCAACAAAAATTATATATTTGTTAGTACAATCATTTGTCATAATACTAATATTTATATCCGTGGTACCACCAAGTTTTTTTTTCTAAATTTGAAATAATTCCAAATAATTGAACATAACAAAAATATAATAAATATCAGTAATTAAATAACTTATAATATGAAAATGTATATTATAATAGTTTTAAAAAAATTTTACAATACTGTTATCCCGTGAATTTCAGGTTTAAATTGATAAGTCAAATAATTTGAAAATGCAACCTAGATCTATGCAAACTTAATCGTTGAGTTTTGATAGCCAAAAACAACATTTTATTTTTTTGACATCTTAATGTAAATTTGTGGCTTAACATAAGAGGCGTTACCTGAATGTTTAAATAATTATACAAACAGTGTAATAAACAATAATACATTACCTTAATTTGTTTTAATGGAATTCTGTCGGATATTGAACCATCACTGAATTTTACAATGCAAAAAGGAGTTTTATCAATGTGTACAATTCTACATTCCCTGTTAAATTTATTATTATTTGATTGACTCGCCCATACTTTTTGGTTTATGTGAAATAGTCGTTGCTAAAAATACAAACATCCACCATAAAATAATTAACATAAGGAATATGAAGTATAAATTACTTTATTTGAAACATAACAATGATCAATGCAATTGATTAAAATATGCTTCCTGATTCTGTCAATGAGATACTCAAATCCAGCAAATATTCCACAAGAAATATGGAACCATGCGTTGCAACTCCAATCAGAGCAACGGAAACAATTACCAGATGTTAAATTGCATATTACACACTGTAAAATATTTAATAGGTACATTTAAAATGTTTCATAATTTAGGTATAAAAAAATACAGCGTAAGAATGAACCCATAATTTACCTTTTGGTTAGTCATAAAGTCTGTTGGAAAAATCCTGGTAGTTAATGGACAACTGCCATGCACAAAAAGATAACATTCAACATGTGACCATTCATTGATTTTATATTCTTTGAGAGCACCGTATTTTAATGGACAGTATACACAAGCCTATACATAAATTCTAATGATTATTAAGATTTTATAATCATAATAAAACAAAGTAATAATGTAATTTTAAAAATATTGTGCACATTTTATTCAATCAGAGTTTATTTTTTTTCTTTTCAGCAAAGATCATCAATATAAGATTCTAAATTGGAGATTTACAATCATAAAATTAATATAATTAATTAGTTGAGCTAGTTTTGTTTGAGTCAAACATTTTTTGTTTTAATACATTAAATTGCCAAAATACTCCTCAAATTGGTCGATTATTTTAAAATTTCCTGCATAAATAGAGATTGTAGAGTTCCTGCCTTATGTTGATTGGTAAAAAATAAAAGTTACCTACTAAGAGTAAGTACTCAACTTAAATTGAGTAATTGTATTTTTGAGTATATAAAAAACTGTAGTAGCATTTGACTTGAGAATTGAGCAACTATAGATAATTTTTTTAATTTATAATATACTTACAGCATTCATAGGATTTTTCATGCAACGATTACACAACCAAGGAATACATATATCTACATTTTTAATACCATAACACACTTTATGAACGACTAAATAACATTTTTCACATTTTAAGAGTTCTGCATTCAAAATGATGGTGCCAGAAATTGCATTATGAAAAATTGCTTTGGTAGGTTTCAGAGCGTTAAGTGATTTTAGATGCATGAAAGATCTTGCAGTAGTTTTCCAATCCAAGTTGAAAGATACCTACTCAAACATAAAAATATATTATGATTGTTAAAATATTTAGTTCATTTAAAACAATTTACATTCTTAAAAAGTATTGGTGTAAGCAAAAATAATATTTTAATTATAGCTAGGGCTTAGATTTGATTTCCCTATAAATATAAAAAAATAAATTTAACATGCAAAACTGTGTTTATAAATAGGTTTTTAAATATGAAAAAAAAAATAGTAAAAATTTAAATTTGACAAATTACATTTGTATTACACTGTACTTCACTATAATACTCCTATAAAAGTTGTTTGCAATTAAATTGATTATTTGGTTGGTGTGACATTAAGATAAATTTCAGCCTTGTCTAATTTAAAACCAGAGAACCTGATGTTATATAGTTCAACACCAAAATGATTTATATTAAGTAGTACTATGTAAATATTTCAATGAAATCAATATTTTTAGTCATATTATGAGAAATAAGTAAAAATTCCCTAAAAATACAACACGGAGATCTTGAATCACATTTGTAGATTGGGAAGAATTGTGTAAGACAGCGGTTCCCAACCTGTGCACCATGATGCCCTTAGGGCACCGCGAGCTCATTTAAGGGATACCACGGCTCATGGGAGAATTAAAAAAGCTATTAAATTATACATTAAAAATTTACAAATTATTGTAGTTGAAAAGACAAAAAATTGCTGTACGTACAAAATTACTTAGCATACTATCTGTATATCTAATATTAAATATAGTGTTTCTAATATGTGTCGAATAATTCAATGTCAAAATTCAAAATGAAGAACATTCTACCATTGGCATTATCAACCAGATTTCTGAACACCTCAAACAGCTGAAACATTTGTTTGATCAATATTTTCCTACAGATCAAGAAGTGTTGTTGAAATACCATGAATGGATACTGAATCCATTTTCGATTTGTGAAAAACCCTCATGTTTGTCTTCAATTGAATATGAGAGATTGATCAATATTACTTCAGATTCGACATTGAAATTCACTTTCAGCAGCAATTCTTACATTCAATTTTGTCTAAATTTGAAAAATACAAGTTTTGATGATTTAAGTAAAAAAGCAATAATCCTATCCTTTGCTACCACTTATTTATGCGAGGCAGGATTTTCGGCCTATACGGCTACTAAAACCAAATACTGCAACCGCCTTAATGTAGAACCTGACCCCCATATCTAGTTGTGTCAAATTGAACCAGATATTGCCAAACTTTCCAAAAATAAGCAGCCTCAAATATCTCATTAATTATTAGTTTTTCACTATTAAAGCAGTATTTTTACTTTTTACTTTCAACTATAAAATTATAATTTGTTAATAATAGGTTCAATAAAATTATTTAAATCAGTTATGAATGAAAACTTATGTTTATTTTTATCAAGTTCCTCGTGATATGCACATAATTGCACCTAACAAAATTTGTACAAACAAAAGGGTACCGCTGGCTAAAAAGGTTGGGAACCGCAGGTGTAAGACATTCCAAAAGAAAAAGATGCAAATGCATTGTCATCCGAGCCCTAATCATAACTAATACCAAATCTACATTTTTATAAGTAAGAACAAGTGATAAACTAAAGTAATTAATTTCCTATTACCTTTTCGCAGGTCATCATTATACATGATGAACAATTTGGATAATTCATACTTCTAAATATATTATAGAGTTGTTCAATCTCTAATGACCAACAATTGTTAACAATATCACTTATAATTGTTCGTATACCTGTGAATAAAAATGCCTTTGTAAAAACTAAAAAAAAATTTAAATAGATACTTATATTCTATTCAACATAATAAGTAACCTCGGCAGCTAACTTGTGCGGTAAGGTTTATCTTAAAAACAAGGCAGGCGAACCGATGATCGACTTGGAGATTGTGACAGACAGGTGTTACCTAATCACCGCCCGATAAAAACTGGTCGTCACCGAGGTTAGGTCTTATATTGAATAGAGACATAAAGTATGGTAAAAACATTAAATTATTTAAATTTAATTAAAATAATAAAATAATACTATCAGAATAAATTAGTATTTATATTGTAACCAATAATACTAGTATCATTCATATTATAATATAGTATATTTAAATTTTGATATTCACTTTCATTAAAATAGTAAAATTTCATATTTGCTGATTGTTATAGTGTAAGTAAAAATTAACTGAAACATACCGTCAATTCCATCTTCTTCTCCATTGTTAGTCTTTATACGTTTAGGAGTTGGTTGAAAAAAAGTCTGGGTAGATTCCATATTATCTTCTATTTTTAGAGTTTGAGTCATATAAAATTTATTCTCTGTATTAATATGGGTATTTGAACTGGTAAAAGATGAACTATGTGACTTTTCAAATTTAATTGGTGCTAATAGTTCCATTTTGTCTAAATTTGAATGTGCGTTATAATTTACAGTGTCACATTTTTTAGATAATAAACGATTATTTTTTAAGGTATCGTCATAAACTGTTGAATCTTTAATACTCTTATTAAGATATTTATTCACCCGAGACTCTTCTGTAGCTCTATTAATATTCAAAGAATTGAGACACTTGACATTTATAGGTGATATAGTTATTACTTTCTCAATACTATCATCGCTCTCTTTAGAGCTAATGATTGTTGAACCCTTTTGATTAATGGTTTGATCAGAATCAACAACATATTTCTCAGTTGATTTATAGTTTATCTTATTTTTATATTCAGGATTCTTTTTTGTTTCTAGTTTTGTAGACTTTATTTTCTTGACACTTCTTTTATTTGAACTATCATAATAATCAGTACTACTTGTACATTTTATATTTAACGATTTACTAGGCATGCGCATAACTGGAGTACAAGAAGGATCTTCTGGATGAGTACCGATATCATTTCCTTTAAGCCACAACTCATACTTCTCAGGTTGTATGCGTTTAACAAATGTATCCATACTGATCTTTATCGAATCTCGGCAGCAATGACACTGTAAAGCTCTTTTACCATACTCCACCCAACGTGGTGTTGCAAAATTAGTCGCTTCAGCAATATTGAATCCATGATTAAACCCGGCATGATATCCAAAGGGGAATGTTATCATAAATTCACCTCGCTCTTGTGTGATCTGTAGCAAACAACAATATTGATCATAAAAAAGTCATAAATATTGAAAATCTAGTTTAAAATTTTTAATTTTTAAGTATTTACCTTATTATATGGTATAGAACATTTTTTTAACGTATAAGGAGATATTACAGCCACTTTGTGTCTAAGAAATGCAGGGCATATTGAAGTAAAGAATGGATACATTTTATTAGCCACTTTTTCTAGGCGGCGACCATGTTCTGGAGGTATGGCATACCTTAAATAAAATAAAATAAATGCAATTTAAATTTAAAAACATTGTATAATTAAAAATGTATACTAATAATAAAATGTAAGAACAATCTTACCATGTCTTTGGATATCCATCGTGTAAATAGTTTATACTATACAAGTCCATGTCTTCGGTGTGCCAAGCAAATGAGGTTTTCCACATTCCAAAGTAAAGATAAGCTGTATTAACACCTTCAATCTTTATACCATAATCTTCATTTACATAATCCAATATTGTTCCCAATTTGTTAATATTCCAAACCTTGATTTAAAGGAGAACACAACACAAAAAAAGTTATTTTAATTTGAAAGAATGTTAAATTCTATGAATAATGGTATAGGTTTTATGTTTTTACTCACATTATTCAATAAATTATGAGCAATTGAAAAAAAAACGGTTGACGCCATTGAACCTGGCTCATTGTAATTGCCTGTCTTATACTTGTTAGAGTTCCTTGCTTAACACAATAATTTACCTACTAAACATTTTATTTTTGAAATTTAGTTAACTTATAAATGTGTGATTTTATGTGATTAAGATGATACAAGTATCAGAATTCAATATAACGTTTAGTTTTTTTATATATTAAAAATCTTACAAGATATAAATTTGAATTTTTATTTTATATTTAAATGGCTATGACGGCACGTTCAACAAAAATATCACTTTAAAGATTTATTAATATTTAAAAAACTATTTCATTTCTGATACTTTTATCGTCTTAAACACTTAAGATCACACATTTATTTGTATACTAAATTTCAAAAGTAAAAGGTTAGATTGGTAAAATGTTGTGTGAAGCGAGCAACTTATACACGTATAAGATAGGCAATTAAGATGAAACGGGCCTAATGACGTATCGCGGCTATTCTACATTTCTTAATATCTCTTAAAGTAATCATTTTTTTTTACATCGGATATACACTAAAAATTTAATATAACCATAGCTACAACAATTTAACATTTATAAAAAATTAAAAAAATTTTTTTTTTGTTTTTTGAGCCTTTTAATAAAAAATATTATGTCAATAATTTAAAAATACATTTGAGATAAAATAAATTATAATTTATAAATGTTTAAATTTAATACATACATCAACATCTTTATCAGTTATAGATCCAGAAACATCTGCACCATACAATGGGGAATTGTAAATAACATTTTTCCAAAATTTTCTTTCAAGTTCCTCATAATCAATGTGGCTAGGTGTTTTATATTGTTCAGACTTTGCCATTATTTTGAAATCAGCTACTGTCATAGCTTTCTCTTTTACATTAATTTGTTCATAAATGCCATGTGTACATACTACATCCTAGTTCAATAAAACAATATTATTAGACAAAGTTTATTAAAAGCTTAAACATATTACTTGACGGATTGGCGCAGGAATTATCAAACTCATAATATCATCTTCATCATAATTCTTTTTTCTTGGTATCCATTCAGGTGGTGGTATAACCTTCAAGATGAATGTTACATATTTAGAAGAAAAAAAAATCTAATTCTTTCAATTAAATCTGAAATTGATATAAAAAAATACCTAAATTTTTATAATAACATACCTTTGCCACACCAGCCTTGTGAGCCCCTTGCGACTCCATCACCTCGATGTAGCTACTGAAATTTTGAAATTCTTTCCATGTTGGTCTGAAAACCATGATCTCAGGTATACTTTTATTAGTAGAAGACATCTTATCTAAAATTATAAATAAATCATTAATAAAATCAATATTATGTTTTAAATGTAACTAAATTTGAACTCCAAAATCGTATAACGATGGCAATATAAGTATACTGCTGTTTGAATATATAATGGTAAATTGCAGCATAAAACCGATTTAATACAAATAGAACATCTTGTTTTATTTCATTTTTTCTTAAAAAGCTTTAAAAATTATGACTTAATTATTTATGACTGATTATCAATTGGTGAAAAAATAGAAATAATTTAGTGTCTTACTTTTAAATCAGTAGGTGTTTGAAAAAAATTAGTATAAATTGTTATTTTTCTATGATAGCTTTCATAGATAATATTTTATTTTTTAATTAATTTCACAGATATATATATATAATAACTTCTTCTTATTAATGACTCTGGCAACCATTTACAACTTGGTCAATGTGATAATATTATGTAATATGATAATAAACAACATTGCATATCAAACAAGCCAGTTGCCAATCAAAACGATTAGAATTTGTAAACAGAGTGACAAGTGGCGTTGGGCATCATAATTCAATAATGTTGTTGTATATGGAGTCGAGTATCTAGTTATTATATATACCTGTGGTTAATTTAGTATTTAATGATACATATAAAACAGGTTAAGCAAATGTCCAATTATATTTTTAATAAGTAAAGCCATACCAATCACACTATCAGAATAAAAAAAAAAACATCAAATACCTACATATATTTGAAAACTCACAATTTGACGTAGTAAGGTATCAATGTAGAAATGTACACTTTGTGGCCTAATCCTGTACCCTAATCCAAGTGTTATGTATCATCTATATTTTACTTCAATTCGTCCGACGGACTCATCAGTCAAACGTAATATCTGCTAGTGGTGTCGGTCGCCTGGTAGCACACGATTGTATTGATCTATGATGGATAACACTTCAGACTTGACGCGGTGGAAATTCAGCTGGATCAATCGAGGTTTCAATAAAACATTTTACCTCCTGCTAACCAACTCGCAATGATGACGGCGATATATTCGATGCTTCCAAATCAAACAACCGGAAACCATGGCTTTCGGCTGGCGACACTGTCTTACCTATACCACAAAATGAACAAGATGACCACGGTTTTAGATGGTATCACGGACTAAGATAAAATGGACTGGAAACCACAAGGTGGGAGGGTGATGGGGGACGGCCCGCAAAATGTTCCTCTGTTATCATCAACACTCATAATCGAATGTTTTCAACGCTACCAGTGGTTTTATTTAGCGTCACATTTTGTATCTCAGTCCGTGTTTTATACTGTGCTGCAAACAGTGCAAACTTTTACCTTGTTCCGACATAATTAATAATAATATAAAATTATAATATTATGTAGTGCTTGTTATTAAAATCTCAAAAATCTCGTTAAAGTCTCTCACGTTTCTTATACTCACGGTCACAATTACTCACTTTCTTCAGTCAACATCGACGCTGTGTAAACACACGTTTCTTTTAATGAGGGTCGTCTTAAACCAGATAACGCAGTAATCTGTCTTTGACTTTTAAGTACCTATTTCTTTTGAACAATTTTAGTTTGCACGCAAACACTGCCGTTTTTATTAAGTACCAGTTTTTTTATATCATTTTTCAATAGTGTGCAGTCTTTTGAATAAACGTACAATTATTGTAAGTACCTACTACTTCAAATATTTATTGAAAAAGAAAATATTAAACAAAATTTTGTTTTTATGGCAGTTAAAAACGAATGAAGGATAAACTTTGATTTATAGATACAAAGTGCATCTACATTTATCTACTAATACGGATCCTATGTTTTGTTTCGTATTACAATATAAATCAAATAACAGATATTATTATAATAGGTATTATGAGTTATTGGTATATGATTTTTGTAAATTTCCTTCAAATCGTATTACGGAAATGAAATATTGTAAACGTAAATATAATATAGTATTATAGTACAATGTCTCAGTTAGTAGCAGTGATACGAGATTACACGAGCATCGAAAAACTCGTGATCGTATAATACATTGTTGTAGGCAAATACTTGCATGATGTGTATAAGAAAAACCCTGTAGTCAACTTGAAGTGGAGAGACTGTAATATGACGTGTTCAGGATATTTCTCTCCGGGAAAACCGTTTAGATCGCTGTCGCTCCACTACTGAACGACGACGCCCAGAACGCGGTTTCTTTTGTTATTCCAATTAATTTATGACGTGTTGGATTTCGTTGAGAACTTTGAGAATCCTTCCGTTGTAACAAATACGTTACTGTATGCAGCGTATCGGACGGAACTACAGGAACAGTGTGGAACAATTGAATGATAACAATCGGGCAGACTGCCGAATGCCGGAATTGATGTTCCACCGCGCCTGCGCACAACCAAGCAACCGTTCAAGACAATTTTACTGGTCCGTCCGATACACCTACTACACAGATTTCTATAAAGTAGTAGAATTGTACATACTCTCGCCATGAATTGAAGCTTCAAGGTTGGTTGGCAACTGTATGGTATTTCATATATCAAATAAGATGATATTATGTTTTATTTTGTATCGTATTTTATTATTTCTAATCATGTTGTTTAAAAAAAAAAAAATATTATTCCCAGTACATTTTGTATAATAAATGAAATGTTTTGCCAACCGACAAAATGGCGGCCTTCCACAGCTGAGCTTCGCTTGTGACAATGTAAATTGTATTGGTGTTCCTAATCTAGTGTAGTATAGAAGTCTGTGACCGGCTACCGGCATCTGCAATCACAGGCGTCTCGAGACAAGATAATTTCCGATACCAAAAGCTTCTTATCACTCAAACATTCTTATCACTATTTGTTTATTAACTATTTTCAAATTTTCACATATTAAAATATTAAATATTTAAATGTAAACATTATATTTAACTTGAACAACGTTCTTACCAAAAACAGCTTAAGACCACTTAATGGCCTGCTTAAGCACATAAAAATTCATGTCAGTACAAACATTGTATTGATGAATTAAACTAGTCTGCTCGTTACCATTGTCTTTTGGCTTTGCAGTTAAATAGTAAATGTTTTGACAATTTAAGAGTATTCCAGCACATAAATTTACTACGTTTATAATAAGATGACAATATTATATTATAAAGTTTTCGATCCATAGTAAATTGTATTTTTAGTGGTAAACAAATGTACTAGTACATTACAGAGTTTGTAAGAAAGCAAGTGTGTTGCCTCAAGATTGTTTAAACGACACTATATAAATAAACTACTGTTAACAAATACTATTGCAATATCTATAGTATTTGCTGTTAATCTTTATTTCGCTATAGATTTAAATATAACACATACATTTTTCATCTAACATATTTCATAACGTGTTACTTTTGAAGTACTACAACATTTCATATTTTAATTAGGTATTTACGTGGGCTACTAAAAAAAAAAATTGAATATATTCTTTTTTGCTATTTTATATTGTGCTCATCTTGTTTTATCATAGATAATAAAGTATATTAATTTAGGTTATCAGTAACATTAAAGATGTGTATACATTTAAATATTAGTTTTATATAATATACCGGATACACATTTGCACATGTTCTTTTATTTACTCTATTCGTTACTGCTAATCTGTTTACTAACCTTACACTATACCTTACTATGATATGGATGTCAAAATTATTATTGATGTTTATGTGAGATGTATATTAAGTTATGTTGATTTACTCATTAACCGTCCATTTATTTAATTTTTTGTATTTTTCTACTTGGTTAAGATTATAATACAATACTTCTATACACAACGTCAATAATGACATATTAACAGATCATTGATGAACCTGGATTTAATTGGATCAAAAAGCATCTTAACTCTTATATGCTAGTTTAAACGCTTGCTATAATAAGTTTATTTATTTAGCTATTGATGGATGCAATATCATTGATTATAAGTATTGTATTATCATGATGATACATATATTTTAAATAACAATAATTTCATAAATTAATGAGCAAGCTAACTAACCTATCAGACATTTTAAAACTTGTAACATGTTCACACAAATTATAATTTATTAATTGAAAATACATTAGGCATAACATTTAACAATTACATAAAATACCTATAATTATTTGTATATTCACATGCATAATTAATAGCATAATTATTATAATCATCAGTAATAAATGATACAAGTCCGTCTTTTATTTATAAGAAATATTTGGGTAGTTATGTACAAAATGTAATTCATATTATTCTTTTTTTAACGCATATGTAACAGATTGTTGTGTGCTTATTAGCACTTTTACTATCATGTTTTATGTGCTATAAGTTCCAAACCCTTGTTATTATGTAATTTTTAACAATATTAAGGTATGATATTTTGTTTATTTATATTCTTAATTAAAACAAATTTCATAATTTGATACAGGTGCTGGGCGAGTTGGTTTTTAAATGACCTTCGATGTACTATTGCTTCTCAAATCCATCTACAATAAACATGGACATTTGTACATTTCTATCAGAAAGATTTAAATTATGCCTTGAGGAATATCTACCAGACTAACAATAAGTAAGTTCATTTTCTTTTTTAAAATCAAATAATAGGTACCTTCTTTAGATTACCTGAAACAATTGATTAATGGACTTAAAATCATCAATGAAAAATTAAAACAAGCAATAAAAATTAATAATTACTTTTTATTTACAAAGATTATCCTGATATTAATAAATATACAGGTCAATGCAAGGCGTCATTAATTTATTGTATGTATGTATATCTATTTAATATTTATATCATTGATCGTTCTCTACCTAACACTGAATTAGAAAAAAATCAATGTTAAATTAATAGGTTATTTGAAACAAAAAGTCAGTAACACAACTAATGCATCATTTTCTATCATAAAACATTTATAAATAACTTAAATTTTGATAGTATAAGGTTTATGGGTAATATTAGTTAAAATGTTCCCTTAACTCTTTATTTTGTATTAATTTCTTTTATTTACAGGTATTATTTGAA
Organism: Macrosiphum euphorbiae; assembly: GCA_949089665.1. NCBI lineage: Eukaryota > Metazoa > Arthropoda > Insecta > Hemiptera > Aphididae > Macrosiphum > Macrosiphum euphorbiae. The sequence goes on along the minus strand of CARXXK010001048.1, from coordinate 62,241 downwards.
TATGATTATTACAAAAGTATTATTATTCATAACAGATGCAGAAGATAAAGAAAATCAGTCAAATGAAAGAAACATTATACAGATTTAGGTTAGAGTTGAAAACATGTATAACATTTGATAGATAAGTATGATAGTCGTTTAGATGTACTATAAGTAGACAACATTGGTAGAGAAAAACTTTAGAGAGTTGAAACATATTTGTATCCAAAGTCATAATGGTGAACAATTTTATTAGATTTATGTAAACAATAAAAACACAAATTTGAATTCAACAATAAATGGAAAAATTCACATTTAAGGTGGCCTAACAATTTATCAGTGGCGCAACCAGGATTTATTCAAAGGAGGGTTGTCCAAAAAAATGTATTGGTATGTACATACATTTTGTTTCTTAATAAACACACACAATATGCCAGGTTTAAGGCCAATAAAAAAAAAAAAAAAAAAACAATTATATTATTTACATTTTAAATTCTGGGTACGACGCTGAATGTATTGATTTTAAAATGATATGTGTTTTTTTTTTAAATGTTTTCTTTATTTTTGTGTCTGTCATCAAGGTTTGGGGCAGTAAAACTGCTTCGATTTTCTTTAAGAGTATCTTGTCCGATGAATAAGTGAATCTAGTTGGTGCATTCGGGGAGTGGAAGATTTTAAAATTCTTAATAATTTTGGCTTAATTTATAGCTTAATAAAAATTACATGAAATTTTCTTTTTCAACATTCTCAAACAGATTAATTATGTTTGTCACTTGTAAGACGAATAATAATTCCTCAAAATCTCGTTTTCTTTGACTATTTAATAGTTATTCTCCATTTGGATAAGTTTGGTTACTTTTCCTAAATCTGTCTCCGTCATAGCCCATAATACATTTTAATATATTATAATATTATTATTTACCTATTATTATTGTTTATGTAGCTTCAACCGTTTGTTTTTCTCAGACAAGGTAAGTTGTTGGTAGCTCTACAACAAATGTGGTGCGAGAAAAGTTGTTCCGCGCTAAACAGTTTTTGCTATGTTGTACATTTTTAAGACGGAGACAACACATGTGAGTGTGACATCCTCTAAACTAACTTACGTACAGCTTGCCTCTCTTATCAAATTATTATTGTTATTATTATCATGAGGTGGTGGGCCATAATGAGATGGGGGTCGTTCTCCGACAAACATAAATTTGATAACATAATGTAACCTCAAATATTGTCCAATACCAACATAATTTGAATTAAATTGATATTAGGGAAATGTTGTACCAAACATACTACCGTACTTGTCGAAGTATCGGACTATTATTGAACAAAATATATTACAACATGAACATACCAAATTATTATTAAGCTCTGGTATTTTTATAAAAATGGAAATTTAATCGTTATCAAATTACATTAAAAGTAAAGTAACTTGGCAATATAAAAATGTATAATGCATAATGAAAACGAAATACATTTTTATGACGATGACGACGAGATCCATGAATATTTAAATTAATTTAGTTTAGTCCATATACTGTATATACGAGTGTTGTCCAGTTAAAATACTTGGTAATACTTGGGACTTTAAAAGTATTAAGTAGTAGCTTAATGTTGCAGATTTTGGTCATGATAACACTAAGCATATTGTCACACCGCTCATTAACATTCAAACAGGGCTAGAAAAACATATTAAAATATTTATCATGTTGCAATTAAAAAAAATGAATGCTTAGGAATTATGGCCCAAAGGTGGCCAAGTTAATAAAATACAAGATTGATAAATTAATATACAATGTATTATTTACCTAGGAAAGTTAAGTTGATTAGAAAATGAACTAACTAGTTTCCAGTGTTGTAAGAAATACTTATAAAAATAAAATATTTAAAATACCACCCAAATTAATTCTAGGTATTAAGGTATATTAATTATAAATTTTATATTTTCGTTTAGCAAAGTTAGTAATCAGTAATCACACAGTATATTTTACAGCCAATAAAAATGTGAATAATGAGTATAGCTTTTGCTGAACGGCTATAATATATTTTAAATTGGTACCGTTTCATCGATGGTAAACTGTATTCTGGAGAAAAAAAATTTAATTAAGCTATAAATAGACAAAAAACAAGACCGATATTGAATTGTCCATAAATTAATAATGATTTATATAATATTATAATAAAATTAAAATTAAAGGAATAAAAAAAAAGTATTTAAAACACCATTTAAACACTTCAAAGTAAAAAGTATTTAAAAAAGTATAATACATTTTGAAGTTTAAATGAATAAACATACTTCTATTTCAATGTTTTTTCTGATACATATTAATTCAAATTCAAATTTTCAACATTTAAAGATATAAAAGACTTGTGAATTTAAATCATAAATTTAAGAATGTTGTTATCTTGCCCAAGTTTATTTGTATAATAAAAAAACACATTAAAATATCTCTCACATAGCCGTGTACATAATATGGACAATTACAGTAAAGATATCAATGATCTTTTAATCAAAATTTTATCTTATTAAATATTAAGGGGATTCCATACCGTGATTTTCTGTACTATGTCACGCGTGTGTTAGACAAAAATAGAAAATCACCGGGTGGAATCCCCTTAAAGCATGAGGTAATATGGTATAATATAGTATAATCTTTAACAGATATTAGGATCTACCTGAATATCCTATAAAATAGCTTTATAGATATTATACAATATATTACTTCTCAATGACCTTTACAATAAAGGGTATAAGCTTTAGTAAAATATTATCTATCTTATCTTTTTCTACATTTAATACATTAATAGACTACAAAATTGTACATCAATTGCATGTGCATATTATGGTCATTGCTCTGTCATTCCTTTTGAGCTTTGAGTGTTGTATTGTTGTATACTATTTCACTTCATATTGAGACTTATTGTGCAAGTATATAATTATCCAATATGAATAGAGAACATTTGGATGAGCATAATTACTTTTTGAATCTTCCTGAACAAAATATTGAGGATGTAGATGAAGAAGTCAACGGTAAGTACTTTCTTACACCAATTTGTATCATATTTTTTTAATATATAATTATTAATTAATATATATAAAAATAATAATATAAAAATAAAATAGAAATTATTACATTCAGTTCATTTGTATGGCGTATATAAGGTATTACATTGGAATTATCTATCAATTACATATTAATTTTCACTATATTTCTACAGTTCAAGAACAAGCAATGACATACAAAATAATTCCTGGTGTGAGACTTAAGTCTCAAATATTTGTGGACAATTTAAATCACCGATACTACAAAAGTAAAAGTCGAATTAATAAAATGTGAGTAAAAAAAAAATTATTTTGAGATTTGGTTTATAATTTATAACTATTTAGATATTTAGTATGCGAAAACCAAAAAAATCGCGGAGAGTTTTGTTCTGCCACTGCCTATATAAGCACAAACATCAACGATAATGTTATAACGGTACTAGGACAACACAACCATGATCCTCGGTTAGTAGATGTTCCTATGGTTCATTTGAGAAGAGCTATTGGTACAGCAGGTACAAAACCTGGAACTATGTCCAGCTCTGTTAGAGAAATTTATAACAGAGAAATAGTCGAGTATGTTAAAGAAGTTCAATAATACATAGTTTTAAGTTTAACTAATGGCCATGGCGTTGCTGCAGAGTATTGTCATAACTTATAAGAACAATAAAAAAAAAGTAATAATAAAAATAATACAATTATTTACTGCCTTAGAAATCCAGAAGGTGCAGTAAATTATACATTTTTGCAATCCCAATTGTGTGTAAAAAAAATGCGTCGGCGCCGTCATCCAAAGAACCCTTCTACAATCGAAGAACTGATAGATATCTTGAGCCACCAGCAAAATTCAGCATATGGATCAACAATGCAGAATCCATCCTCAAAGTAACATTGTACAAGCATTATCTATAAAAATAAAATATTTTTATAAATTTTTATTTAGTTTTTTTCAACAACAATTACCATTAATGGCAGAAGGCGAAAGGGTTGGCATAGTTTTTGCAAATTTAGATGCTATTCAAAAGTATAGGGAAGAGCTCTTTACAGTAACCGTTGCAGGTATTGATGGGACTTTTAAAACGGTTCCCAGATGTCCACCTCAGTTCACCAAAGGTTGTCTTTTGACATTTCAAGTGGTTTTAAAAAATGTAGTAAGTACAATTAGTATAAATAATTTAATTTTTCTGAAGTACATACCTATTAACTGTATTTTACATTTAAGTCTTTTCCAATGGTTTATGCGCTAACTTCAAAAATGACCCAGGCTGCATATGAATCGTTTTTGATAATTACTCGCCAGATTTTGCCATTAAACTATGCGGAGCTAGTAATTATTTCAGATTTTGAAAGGGGTTTAATAAATGCTGTAAAATCAGTCATTCCTGAAAGCAGATATCAGGGGTGTTGGTTTCATTATTGTCAAGTAATTAAGTATAGTTACCTAATATAATTCACATAATTTAATATATATTTTCTAGTCTATAGTAAGGTACTGCAGAAGGACTATGAATAGTATATTCAATCTCTTCCAATCCATTCCTGAGGCGGCTAAAATATTGCGCATGGTAATTTTTATCAATAACGGATTACTGAAATTATAAGAATATTTGAAATAGTGTAGGTAATTATAAATTTAAATGTTTTACAAACATGTCTGTTATAGATCTTAGCCTTACCTCATTTGCCAGCAGAAGTAAATCCCAATTGTAGGTTCACAATTTTTGATGGATTCAGGGTAGTTGTTGAATTTGCCAACCAACATCCAAACATTTCTCAACGTTTGGAGATTTTTCTCTTTGGTTATGTTCAAGATTTTTGGCTAATACAAATTGGCGCTGCATCTATAAGTGTCTACGGGTATGAGAATTTTATATAAAACAAAAAAAAAAAAAAAATAGAAATAAACTACTAAAGAGTTTTTAAATACATACACTTTTTAGTTCTGATGTCCGCACCAACAATTATTTGGAGTCATTTCATGCAACACTGCTAAACCAAATGGGAAAACATCCAAATATTTGGGATTTTTTGCGTAAAATCAATTTTGTAAAATAATATTTGTTCAGAAATTGGAAGTCTAATCTAACTATCTACCTAACCTATGGATTTGTATTTATTTGTTTAGTGCTGTGAATTAAATGTTATGATTCAAGGTGGTTGGTTAAAATATGTTAAATAATAATAAGTAGGCAATCAAATATTTTATTTTTATTCTAGAAAAACTGTTGCTGATTGAAAATCAGTTTTATATTGAAATGGACCAAGTTCGAAGAAACCTTACAGTAAATGAATGATTTCATTTTATTTATTTATACCTACCTGTATATTTATGGTTTTTTTGTTATTTTTAAATGTTAAGGTTAGAAACCATAAGTCTAGAGTAGACAGAGCAGACGCAACGCGTAGAATAAGGGATTATATTAATATATTAAATGAGGATGGGAACCTCTTAATGTTCCTTCAAAGAGCAGGCCATATGATGGACGGTTATCTTCATGGGCAAGTTGGCCCACAGCCATAATTCACCTAATAAATTATTATAATTATTATTTTTAACATTAAGCATATTTACATTTTATGACAATTTTATTTTATTATTAATGCTTACATTTTTTAACAATTTAATCAACTATTTATAATATTTACATTTTTGGACAATTTAATTTTTTATTTTATATTATTACATTTTTCAATATTTATTGAATAACACGTTTTATAAGTTGTATTTTAGATTCATCGAGTAGCGATGAATTTATTGGTTTTACAATGATTATGTGTGTTTTATTGTCAATAAGCATAATTTAAAACATTTGTATTACCTATTATTATAATTATTATTATTAACATTAAGCATAATATTAACATTTTATGAAAATTTTATTTTATTATTAATGCTTTACACTTTTTAACAATTGAATCAACTATTTATAATATTTACATTTTTGGACAATTGAATTATTTATTTTATAATATTACATTTTTCAATATTTATTGAATAACACGTTTTATAAGTTGTGTTTTACGATGATTATGTGTTGTAAAACAATTTACAAACCGTAGAAAAAAACTTCAGAAGTTAACATTATAAATTATAATACCTTACCAGTTACCGTAGAAAAAAACTTCAGAAGTTAACACTAGTAACTTGTAACTTGTTAGTACTTTCAGCTTTGTTATTTGTACATATGGTTTTTTTAGAACACTATAAGCAGTAGTTTTCCGGCCGTATTATACAATGTAGTATAAATTAAGGTTAAACCGCCGATTTAAAGTTTTACGAAAATGAGTTTTGATATTTTGTTTTTACAGTTGGTCACTCTGACTGTCGGAGTAAAAATTGGTTGTTATCATTTGTCGGAGAACGGCCCTCGTCCGGGCCATAATATTAATTCTAAATATTATTTCTCCACGTAGTTGGTAAGTTGTGTAAGGACGGTTGGTCACACTGTTTTAATGACGCCGGTCTTTAGTCTTTCACTCTTTCCGCTTTCGCTGTGGCATGAGTGAGACTCGGTTAATTTCACAGTGTTTTTCAACTTGCCGTTTCTCATTTTTGTCATCGCGCATAACCACGTTGCTAATCGTCCGTCGACTATCAACTCTCTCTGAGACATCAACCGTGATGTAAGTGTTAACTATACTTGCAAAAACCGAAAATTAAACGATTTTTTGCCTTGTAGTTGGTAGGATAAAATACCGTGTCGTATTTTTTTTTATATGTAACCCAAAACACGTCGGTCGAGTCGTCGTCACGACGATCGCTGTGCTCTTCCACAATCATCTCGATACGAATGTTTATTGTTATTATTTTTTTTTATAGTGCTTAGTGTTGACGTGTCGTAAGTTTCGTCAGTCAGCAGAATGAGAACCACTGGAAATTGGACCTTATGAACGTTACGGGTGCAACGACGTCCCCTTCACCATCGGCTCGGCGACACGTATTCAACAACAACAGCAACGACAACAACCGTCGTCGCCGCCGCCGTCTCCCCTCCGTGCAACGTCAGGCTCGGAATGCCGACTGATGACGTACAATAATTGCCAATTGGACGTGTACTGCGTAGCGTCGTACAGCGTCGGTGCACTGCGGACCGGTCGGCCATTTATTTCCACACTTCTTCCTCGTCGGTACTTACTGCTCTGCTGTGTTCGCCTCGTCGCCTCGAAACGCCGATGGTGATTGTTTTCCGTTCGGTACGCCATCGGCCGGCATAACATGGACAGGTAATAATATTGCGATGAATAGGTACAACGCGTTATAATAATATAATATTATTATTGTACTGTTTACCGTTCTCATCGTCCGTCGACGCCTATGTCGATTTCGGGTATCCGGAAAACACTTGTCTGCTTGCCTTTTGTTTATTTTATCCGTTGTTCACTCTAGGTTACGTCTCCTTTCGGCTTCGATAACTTGTCGATTCGGTAACGGCGATTGCAGTACTTCGGTCTCGCCATGAAAGCCGGAGCTGTGTACACTGACCACATCCAGGTCAAGGACAATGGCTGGTCGTCGTGCAGAGTATCCGGAACTGTTACATTGTTACTGGTTTGTATGCTATAAGCTTAACATTCCTACTCACATTATCCAATAAGTTTTGAGTAGGTCTTGGAACTTGTTCCATTTCAATGATTTTATTGGGCTACCTATTATATTTACTTCTAAGTTAGCTTGAAATTAATTTCACGACACTACCTACGAAAAATTATTATAATTATTCCATAATACTATTATGCTCGTTCAGTAACATCATTCAAATCCTATAGTAATGGAATATTATACCTATCAATGGTGTTTTGTAAAAGGATGTGATCCACACAAATTAGGTGCAACAAAAATGTACTATTAAGATTTTTATCTACCTACTTAATGTAATCCAAACATAAAACAATGACAATTGCTATAAAATAAAAATAATATCTTTCACAGGTTGTGAACATGAATAGAATAAGAATAATAGCGAAACAATTAATATATGCATAAAATAAAAATGAATATTTTTACTAACTTACTAATTAATATTAGATATGAAATTAATTATTTTTTTATTTTTTTAAATTACTTATAGCCATATTACTTTCCTTCTGCTTTTTTTTTTCTAAGATTAAACATTGAGTCAACTACAGTTATTTTCTATAAATCTTTTGAATATGGTGAAGTTTGGTTAACTTTTTAATTTGGCCATTTAAAGAAAAAATGCTTGGTTAATATAATTTTCCATATATTATGCGTTAATTTCTGCAGTCTAATAGTAAATTAAATATTTAAAAATTGTTTAATTCACTTTAAAAAGTGAAAACTTATTTTATCCATATGATTGAGTAAAATGATATAAACCGTAAACTTAAGCAACTATTGTATATATATTTTTAAGAAATATATCATATAAATACGATTAGGCAATATCTTAGTGTACATTTTCATAACAACACGAATAGTCAATATTTTACAAAATCTAACACCAAAAGTTGAACAGCGAATGAAAAAAATTATAAACACATAAAAAGTAAATACTAAAATACCTAGTACTAAGTATGGTTTATTTATTCATATTTTAAGGCTTAGTTGGTACTTTGTCCAATTTTGATACTGTTTTGCATATAAATGTCCTTTACATTGAAAAATAAACAAAGGACCCGTGTTAGGTATATTAATTATATTTATTCTTGCTTCAGAAAATATACGTTTAATACAAGCAAAAAAATTGCGTTCATACACACAAAAAGTTTGACTGGTAACATTTGACTTCTTAAAATAAGTGTCTGTTAAATAAGGTTTCTGTATAAATTGTAAATAGTAACTATATTATTTTATTTTATTATAATATTACTATATTATCATAATTTTATTTTTATGTTTTTGGGCCATAACCTTCAGTTAAGACTTCTATTGACTATACTTTTTCAATTCAAACATATTTATAGTATCTATTTACCAATGCTTTTTTCATTTGCACCATCTAAGTATTTATAAAACAAAATGTAAAAATAATATTAAAACAAATTTAATAAATTTGTATAATATACTTATTATTATTGACATTGTTACGTGCGGCCCATCAGGGATTCCAACTAATGATGATTGAAATACGTTGTAGTCAATTTAGTCATAAAGTTAAATAGTTGTTTATTATAGTAATATAATTTATATAGTAATCGTATAAAAGTGTACGTGGCTGAGAGTGTCGTGAAGTTGCTTTGGTCTCAACTGCTCAGGTACATCTAAATATTATGCCATGTTCCTGGCCCCTCTATATATGATTTCAGCTCCTTGGATATGGCCGGCTCGTGCATTTGCAGGTGTCTTTGGGCGAGGTTGTTTCAAGTTTTTGTTGTCGTAGGGATGCAACAACTTAGCCTTAAAAGTTTGTAATGCTAATATGATATAGTTGACAACTTCCAAAAGGCAACCTGGCAGTCCTATATGCGAGTCCCGCTCTGCCAGTCCTATAAATCTGTTGATTCATAGTTTTGTCTATTTAATTTACTGTTTAGAATGATTTCTAAGTGAAACCCATTGTCCTTAATATAATATAATATAATATAATATCATATTATCTGTAAGGCCGTTGCTCACAACACCTCACAAAAAAAAAAAATGTACTGACTCCTTTAGGCACAAATTTTTTACAATTATGTTCTACAATTTACAATTTTGTTGTATATTTTACAGTTGATTATAATTCAGTTACAATTTTTGTTATATATTTTACAATTATTTACAATTAATTTACATTTTTGTTTTACCTACAATTGTTTTTACAATTGTGTTATATACAATTCTAAAACTTAAGTATATACAGCATACTAATATTGATTAATAAAGTTGGCCTCATAATTGGATATGGTGGATTATCTTAAGGAGAGGAAGCTGGATTATATGTCGATCCAGAAATCTCAGGTTCGTCATACTTTTCTTCTAATTCCGAAACCAGTGTTAAAACTTCTAACTTGGCTTCAGATATTCCTTTTTTTGAAAATTGTATGACTGGTTCCGCAATACCTTTAAAAAATACATCATCGTCTTTGTACTTGATAGTTTTTCTTATTGACAAGCATATGGCTTACTCGTACTTGGCACATTAGTTTCAGAATTTGGTCATTTCAGAACTGAAATTTGTTTTTCTACTGTTAAAAATGTAACAAATACAAAATATAAAACTGTATAAAATGGTAAAAAAAAATACTATTATAAACTTTAAGATTGTTATTTTCATCGTCTAAAACAATGGCATAAGCAATAAAGTCAATAAAAGTCTCTTGATTCAGCTAACTTTTCCGGATTCATATATTGTGTTCCATTATGTTCTTCGACATTAACTGAGCGAATGACACTTTGTGGAACTGTATTAATGAAAATTCAAAATATATATAGTTACATTAAATGAGAAAATTTAGAAATAAACTTACCAGTATCAGAATCAACAAAGCTAGGTAACTCTTCAACTGAAAAATTTCATACAAGTGTTTCTCCAATTCCACTAGTACCTACCTGAATATTCAGTTTTACAGGGACCACCGCCAGTTTTAAATAATTCACTTTTTGATCCTCTCAACAACTAATTTATACCTTCATACTTTAGTTTTAAACTTGTAGCATCTCTTTGCTACAACAGTACAAAATTAAGTTTTTACCTTCTTTTACATTCTCCCTTACAGTGATCCTTCATGAATAACTCAATATTCCTAGTAATTTTATTTAATTTCTTAAATTAAAAATGTTCATTTAATCTTTTGTTAGCCTTTAAAATATGTCAATTTATACGTACTGTCTTCATGTCATCTCAACAGTCGACTGCAGTTTTTTTGTTAATTAATAAATTATTTTTCCAACTTAATTTACATAACTTTTTTTCGAGTCTCTGTACGCAAAGTCGCAAACGTTTCTTCGTTTGAAATCAAACCAAAAGTTTTAATATCGTTCACAATTACGTATTGTCCCCGTCAGTGGTGTAGTCATAAATATTGTTTTGTGTATACACCTAAATTGAGAAATATTTAATAGGTGGGGGGCTCCGCCACCACATCCCTCGTATACCAATTGACTTAGATTTATCTATTATTCTAAATTTATTTAAATATATAATAATATATGATTCCATTATAGCAAATTAATTAATTTATTATTTATAATTTATAAAATTTTCACAGTGATTTTTTGTCTGTTTGTTCTTCTAATGCAGTGGTTCTTAACGTTTTTTAGTTCAGCGCCCCCTTTATCGTAATAACTTACTGCTAACGCCCCCCTCCCCCCATGCAAAATCAAAATTATTCAAATAAAGATATAATATATATATATATATTTATTTATTCATCAGTATATTACATTATAACATTATTAATTAAAGTAAAAACTCTTATTTTTAGATAATAAAGGTTATATTTTTCACCATTTAACAAAAAAATTTTAATTTACTATACAAAAAGAATTACTTAACTATGAAAAAAAAATTATAAAATATAAAATTATACCTATCAATGACTGCCCTGAGCCTGATGAGTAGCTTTTAACGTGGAGATGTCTGGTTCGATATTGGTCAAAGCTAAACGTAGATCACCTTTGTTACAAATGTCCAACCGATTTCTTTGTTTCATCAAAAGCTGAACAACAACGCTGAATCCTTTTTCAACTAGATAGGTTGATGGAAAAGAGAGAAGCAACAATTTAACGCTCACCGCCGCCTTCAAAACTATCACCCCCCATAGAGACCGAAATGCCCCCAAGGTGGAGATAGCGCACACGTTAAGAACTACTGTTCTAATGGCTCCACTTTCCTTGAACGTTTATCATCGGCCGATCTGTGCTGCAACAGCCAGCTTCCAACATATTTGGTTGGGTTCCATATACTAAGAGGTGTCCCATTTATATTTATAAACATAAGATTTCCAATATTTTTTATTGTCAATTTAGATCTTAGATCAGAACATATTATATTCATTAAACTGAAACCCCGTTCGCATTCTGCAGTAGAAACTGGCAATGTTTTTATGAGTAGATTTAATTCCTGTATTTCTTCATTCATTGTATTGTTATGAATAAAGTTTCTCATTCCTTGAACTAGTACAGATGTATTTAATGAAAATCTACGGCCCAAATTGTTGTATTTCATTTTCCCCATGTCTTATTTCAACATCTATTGGCCATGTGTTTTTGTTTATAATTTGAATATTGTTTAATATGAAAGTATTATTTTCATTATTGTCGAGTAAACGGGAATGTAGATTATTACATACACTTGAATTGACTTGTTTTGATACAAATTAATTTTTGGTTAGGTATTGGTCAAACTGATTGTTTTGAAAAGCATAATTATTTGAGCTTCCTTTGCTTCTGAAACATGTTCTCCATCCTTAGTCTTAAAAGATTCTAATACTCTAATGCTCCTTTTAATTAATTGATCTGCTTGTAATAATTTAACTGTATGACTCTGCAATTGATTAGATAAATAAGACAATTCTTTGAGAATATTACACATAAGTGCCAAATCTAAAACAAATTGTGGACTTCCTAATTTTTTATACATACCAGTATACTTGGACTGAGTTTTTTTTATCTTTAGTTATGTCATTTGAAGCATTATATAAGTGGTTATATAAAGCTGGAAATATTTTCCAAATTGCTTGAACTGCTCTATAGCTGCTGGCCACCCATCTAACATCCAGCACCCTGCCAACTTTTAAAATTATCATATATAGTTCAGTACATATCGTTTTAAGTTTGTTTTGATTTTTTGGTGATCTTTTGTATAAAGCATAAAGACTATCAAAAAATGCTTTAAAATGATTTGTGGCAGTTAAATCTTTTACTGAATCATCGACACCTAACTCTAGTCTGTGGTTCATACAATGCCAACTTAATATCAAATGATATTTATCTTTAAGGCGTTTAGCTACTCAATTTTTTTTTACCTAGGAGAACACTGGCCTTATCACTGACAAATGATACCCAGTTTTTTTGAAGAAATGTTTCATCAAAGCCACATTTATGAAGGCTGGCTAGTAGTTTATCAACAATATTGACAGCTAATTGATTATCAAGCTCAACAAGATCCAAAAACATAAAAATAGGATCATCATTAGATATTGCAGATTTAATATAAACAACCCTACTTGTCTTTGAACTCAAAGTTGTGGATTCATCAATAAGTACTGACAATTTGGCGCTACAATCGATAATATTCTTAACTAACTGTTCTCTCATTTTAGTAGCAATATGATCTATAATTGTAGTAGCAGAGTATCTAGAATGTAAAATTGATCCTAAAGAAATTCCATTAGCTTTTTGAAGTTCAATTAATTTAAAATGATTGTCAAATGGCATATTATATTTAGCTATGTAATATGCAGTTCGGAGAATATACTCAGTATTAACATGGTTTTTATGTAACTTCGCCTCAATTTTTTTTTATTTACAGGTATTATTTGAATATGATTATTACAAAAGTATTAATATTCATAACAGATGCAGAAGATAAAGAAAATCAGTCAAATGAAAGAAACATTATACAGATTTAGGTTAGAGTTGAAAACATGTATAACATTTGATAGATAAGTATGATAGTCGTTTAGATGTACTATAAGTAGACAACATTGGTAGAGAAAAACTTTAGAGAGTTGAAACATATTTGTATCCAAAGTCATAATGGTGAACAATTTTATTAGATTTATGTAAACAATAAAAACACAAATTTGAATTCAACAATAAATGGAAAAATTCACATTTAAGGTGGCCTAACAATTTATCAGTGGCGCAACCAGGATTTATTCAAAGGAGGGTTGTCCAAAAAAATGTATTGGTATGTACATACATTTTGTTTCTTAATAAACACACACAATATGCCAGGTTTAAGGCCAATAAAAAAAAAAAAAAAAAACAATTATATTATTTACATTTTAAATTCTGGGTACGACGCTGAATGTATTGATTTTAAAATGATGTGTGTTTTTTTTTTAAATGTTTTCTTTATTTTTGTGTCTGTCATCAAGGTTTGGGGCAGTAAAACTGCTTCGATTTTCTTTAAGAGTATCTTGTCCGATGAATAAGTGAATCTAATTGGTGCATTCGGGGAGTGGAAGATTTTAAAATTCTTAATAATTTTGGCTTAATTTATAGCTTAATAAAAATTACATGAAATTTTCTTTTTCAACATTCTCAAACAGATTAATTATGTTTGTCACTTGTAAGACGAATAATAATTCCTCAAAATCTCGTTTTCTTTGACTATTTAATAGTTATTCTCCATTTGGATAAGTTTGGTTACTTTTCCTAAATCTGTCTCCGTCATAGCCCATAATACATTTTAATATATTATAATATTATTATTTACCTATTATTATTGTTTATGTAGCTTCAACCGTTTGTTTTTCTCAGACAAGGTAAGTTGTTGGTAGCTCTACAACAAATGTGGTGCGAGAAAAGTTGTTCCGCGCTAAACAGTTTTTGCTATGTTGTACATTTTTAAGACGGAGACAACACATGTGAGTGTGACATCCTCTAAACTAACTTACGTACAGCTTGCCTCTCTTATCAAATTATTATTGTTATTATTATCATGAGGTGGTGGGCCATAATATTAATTCTAAATATTATTTCTCCACGTAGTTGGTAAGTTGTGTAAGGACGGTTGGTCACACTGTTTTAATGACGCCGGTCTTTAGTCTTTCACTCTTTCCGCTTTCGCTGTGGCATGAGTGAGACTCGGTTAATTTCACAGTGTTTTTCAACTTGCCGTTTCTCATTTTTGTCATCGCGCATAACCACGTTGCTAATCGTCCGTCGACTATCAACTCTCTCTGAGACATCAACCGTGATGTAAGTGTTAACTATACTTGCAAAAACCGAAAATTAAACGATTTTTTGCCTTGTAGTTGGTAGGATAAAATACCGTGTCGTATTTTTTTTTATATGTAACCCAAAACACGTCGGTCGAGTCGTCGTCACGACGATCGCTGTGCTCTTCCACAATCATCTCGATACGAATGTTTATTGTTATTATTTTTTTTTATAGTGCTTAGTGTTGACGTGTCGTAAGTTTCGTCAGTCAGCAGAATGAGAACCACTGGAAATTGGACCTTATGAACGTTACGGGTGCAACGACGTCCCCTTCACCATCGGCTCGGCGACACGTATTCAACAACAACAGCAACGACAACAACCGTCGTCGCCGCCGCCGTCTCCCCTCCGTGCAACGTCAGGCTCGGAATGCCGACTGATGACGTACAATAATTGCCAATTGGACGTGTACTGCGTAGCGTCGTACAGCGTCGGTGCACTGCGGACCGGTCGGCCATTTATTTCCACACTTCTTCCTCGTCGGTACTTACTGCTCTGCTGTGTTCGCCTCGTCGCCTCGAAACGCCGATGGTGATTGTTTTCCGTTCGGTACGCCATCGGCCGGCATAACATGGACAGGTAATAATATTGCGATGAATAGGTACAACGCGTTATAATAATATAATATTATTATTGTACTGTTTACCGTTCTCATCGTCCGTCGACGCCTATGTCGATTTCGGGTATCCGGAAAACACTTGTCTGCTTGCCTTTTGTTTATTTTATCCGTTGTTCACTCTAGGTTACGTCTCCTTTCGGCTTCGATAACTTGTCGATTCGGTAACGGCGATTGCAGTACTTCGGTCTCGCCATGAAAGCCGGAGCTGTGTACACTGACCACATCCAGGTCAAGGACAATGGCTGGTCGTCGTGCAGAGTATCCGGAACTGTTACATTGTTACTGGTTTGTATGCTATAAGCTTAACATTCCTACTCACATTATCCAATAAGTTTTGAGTAGGTCTTGGAACTTGTTCCATTTCAATGATTTTATTGGGCTACCTATTATATTTACTTCTAAGTTAGCTTGAAATTAATTTCACGACACTACCTACGAAAAATTATTATAATTATTCCATAATACTATTATGCTCGTTCAGTAACATCATTCAAATCCTATAGTAATGGAATATTATACCTATCAATGGTGTTTTGTAAAAGGATGTGATCCACACAAATTAGGTGCAACAAAAATGTACTATTAAGATTTTTATCTACCTACTTAATGTAATCCAAACATAAAACAATGACAATTGCTATAAAATAAAAATAATATCTTTCACAGGTTGTGAACATGAATAGAATAAGAATAATAGCGAAACAATTAATATATGCATAAAATAAAAATGAATATTTTTACTAACTTACTAATTAATATTAGATATGAAATTAATTATTTTTTTATTTTTTTAAATTACTTATAGCCATATTACTTTCCTTCTGCTTTTTTTTTTCTAAGATTAAACATTGAGTCAACTACAGTTATTTTCTATAAATCTTTTGAATATGGTGAAGTTTGGTTAACTTTTTAATTTGGCCATTTAAAGAAAAAATGCTTGGTTAATATAATTTTCCATATATTATGCGTTAATTTCTGCAGTCTAATAGTAAATTAAATATTTAAAAATTGTTTAATTCACTTTAAAAAGTGAAAACTTATTTTATCCATATGATTGAGTAAAATGATATAAACCGTAAACTTAAGCAACTATTGTATATATATTTTTAAGAAATATATCATATAAATACGATTAGGCAATATCTTAGTGTACATTTTCATAACAACACGAATAGTCAATATTTTACAAAATCTAACACCAAAAGTTGAACAGCGAATGAAAAAAATTATAAACACATAAAAAGTAAATACTAAAATACCTAGTACTAAGTATGGTTTATTTATTCATATTTTAAGGCTTAGTTGGTACTTTGTCCAATTTTGATACTGTTTTGCATATAAATGTCCTTTACATTGAAAAATAAACAAAGGACCCGTGTTAGGTATATTAATTATATTTATTCTTGCTTCAGAAAATATACGTTTAATACAAGCAAAAAAATTGCGTTCATACACACAAAAAGTTTGACTGGTAACATTTGACTTCTTAAAATAAGTGTCTGTTAAATAAGGTTTCTGTATAAATTGTAAATAGTAACTATATTATTTTATTTTATTATAATATTACTATATTATCATAATTTTATTTTTATGTTTTTGGGCCATAACCTTCAGTTAAGACTTCTATTGACTATACTTTTTCAATTCAAACATATTTATAGTATCTATTTACCAATGCTTTTTTCATTTGCACCATCTAAGTATTTATAAAACAAAATGTAAAAATAATATTAAAACAAATTTAATAAATTTGTATAATATACTTATTATTATTGACATTGTTACGTGCGGCCCATCAGGGATTCCAACTAATGATGATTGAAATACGTTGTAGTCAATTTAGTCATAAAGTTAAATAGTTGTTTATTATAGTAATATAATTTATATAGTAATCGTATAAAAGTGTACGTGGCTGAGAGTGTCGTGAAGTTGCTTTGGTCTCAACTGCTCAGGTACATCTAAATATTATGCCATGTTCCTGGCCCCTCTATATATGATTTCAGCTCCTTGGATATGGCCGGCTCGTGCATTTGCAGGTGTCTTTGGGCGAGGTTGTTTCAAGTTTTTGTTGTCGTAGGGATGCAACAACTTAGCCTTAAAAGTTTGTAATGCTAATATGATATAGTTGACAACTTCCAAAAGGCAACCTGGCAGTCCTATATGCGAGTCCCGCTCTGCCAGTCCTATAAATCTGTTGATTCATAGTTTTGTCTATTTAATTTACTGTTTAGAATGATTTCTAAGTGAAACCCATTGTCCTTAATATAATATAATATAATATAATATCATATTATCTGTAAGGCCGTTGCTCACAACACCTCACAAAAAAAAAAAATGTACTGACTCCTTTAGGCACAAATTTTTTACAATTATGTTCTACAATTTACAATTTTGTTGTATATTTTACAGTTGATTATAATTCAGTTACAATTTTTGTTATATATTTTACAATTATTTACAATTAATTTACATTTTTGTTTTACCTACAATTGTTTTTACAATTGTGTTATATACAATTCTAAAACTTAAGTATATACAGCATACTAATATTGATTAATAAAGTTGGCCTCATAATTGGATATGGTGGATTATCTTAAGGAGAGGAAGCTGGATTATATGTCGATCCAGAAATCTCAGGTTCGTCATACTTTTCTTCTAATTCCGAAACCAGTGTTAAAACTTCTAACTTGGCTTCAGATATTCCTTTTTTTGAAAATTGTATGACTGGTTCCGCAATACCTTTAAAAAATACATCATCGTCTTTGTACTTGATAGTTTTTCTTATTGACAAGCATATGGCTTACTCGTACTTGGCACATTAGTTTCAGAATTTGGTCATTTCAGAACTGAAATTTGTTTTTCTACTGTTAAAAATGTAACAAATACAAAATATAAAACTGTATAAAATGGTAAAAAAAAATACTATTATAAACTTTAAGATTGTTATTTTCATCGTCTAAAACAATGGCATAAGCAATAAAGTCAATAAAAGTCTCTTGATTCAGCTAACTTTTCCGGATTCATATATTGTGTTCCATTATGTTCTTCGACATTAACTGAGCGAATGACACTTTGTGGAACTGTATTAATGAAAATTCAAAATATATATAGTTACATTAAATGAGAAAATTTAGAAATAAACTTACCAGTATCAGAATCAACAAAGCTAGGTAACTCTTCAACTGAAAAATTTCATACAAGTGTTTCTCCAATTCCACTAGTACCTACCTGAATATTCAGTTTTACAGGGACCACCGCCAGTTTTAAATAATTCACTTTTTGATCCTCTCAACAACTAATTTATACCTTCATACTTTAGTTTTAAACTTGTAGCATCTCTTTGCTACAACAGTACAAAATTAAGTTTTTACCTTCTTTTACATTCTCCCTTACAGTGATCCTTCATGAATAACTCAATATTCCTAGTAATTTTATTTAATTTCTTAAATTAAAAATGTTCATTTAATCTTTTGTTAGCCTTTAAAATATGTCAATTTATACGTACTGTCTTCATGTCATCTCAACAGTCGACTGCAGTTTTTTTGTTAATTAATAAATTATTTTTCCAACTTAATTTACATAACTTTTTTTCGAGTCTCTGTACGCAAAGTCGCAAACGTTTCTTCGTTTGAAATCAAACCAAAAGTTTTAATATCGTTCACAATTACGTATTGTCCCCGTCAGTGGTGTAGTCATAAATATTGTTTTGTGTATACACCTAAATTGAGAAATATTTAATAGGTGGGGGGCTCCGCCACCACATCCCTCGTATACCAATTGACTTAGATTTATCTATTATTCTAAATTTATTTAAATATATAATAATATATGATTCCATTATAGCAAATTAATTAATTTATTATTTATAATTTATAAAATTTTCACAGTGATTTTTTGTCTGTTTGTTCTTCTAATGCAGTGGTTCTTAACGTTTTTTAGTTCAGCGCCCCCTTTATCGTAATAACTTACTGCTAACGCCCCCCTCCCCCCATGCAAAATCAAAATTATTCAAATAAAGATATAATATATATATATATATTTATTTATTCATCAGTATATTACATTATAACATTATTAATTAAAGTAAAAACTCTTATTTTTAGATAATAAAGGTTATATTTTTCACCATTTAACAAAAAAATTTTAATTTACTATACAAAAAGAATTACTTAACTATGAAAAAAAAAATTATAAAATATAAAATTATACCTATCAATGACTGCCCTGAGCCTGATGAGTAGCTTTTAACGTGGAGATGTCTGGTTCGATATTGGTCAAAGCTAAACGTAGATCACCTTTGTTACAAATGTCCAACCGATTTCTTTGTTTCATCAAAAGCTGAACAACAACGCTGAATCCTTTTTCAACTAGATAGGTTGATGGAAAAGAGAGAAGCAACAATTTAACGCTCACCGCCGCCTTCAAAACTATCACCCCCCATAGAGACCGAAATGCCCCCAAGGTGGAGATAGCGCACACGTTAAGAACTACTGTTCTAATGGCTCCACTTTCCTTGAACGTTTATCATCGGCCGATCTGTGCTGCAACAGCCAGCTTCCAACATATTTGGTTGGGTTCCATATACTAAGAGGTGTCCCATTTATATTTATAAACATAAGATTTCCAATATTTTTTATTGTCAATTTAGATCTTAGATCAGAACATATTATATTCATTAAACTGAAACCCCGTTCGCATTCTGCAGTAGAAACTGGCAATGTTTTTATGAGTAGATTTAATTCCTGTATTTCTTCATTCATTGTATTGTTATGAATAAAGTTTCTCATTCCTTGAACTAGTACAGATGTATTTAATGAAAATCTACGGCCCAAATTGTTGTATTTCATTTTCCCCATGTCTTATTTCAACATCTATTGGCCATGTGTTTTTGTTTATAATTTGAATATTGTTTAATATGAAAGTATTATTTTCATTATTGTCGAGTAAACGGGAATGTAGATTATTACATACACTTGAATTGACTTGTTTTGATACAAATTAATTTTTGGTTAGGTATTGGTCAAACTGATTGTTTTGAAAAGCATAATTATTTGAGCTTCCTTTGCTTCTGAAACATGTTCTCCATCCTTAGTCTTAAAAGATTCTAATACTCTAATGCTCCTTTTAATTAATTGATCTGCTTGTAATAATTTAACTGTATGACTCTGCAATTGATTAGATAAATAAGACAATTCTTTGAGAATATTACACATAAGTGCCAAATCTAAAACAAATTGTGGACTTCCTAATTTTTTATACATACCAGTATACTTGGACTGAGTTTTTTTTATCTTTAGTTATGTCATTTGAAGCATTATATAAGTGGTTATATAAAGCTGGAAATATTTTCCAAATTGCTTGAACTGCTCTATAGCTGCTGGCCACCCATCTAACATCCAGCACCCTGCCAACTTTTAAAATTATCATATATAGTTCAGTACATATCGTTTTAAGTTTGTTTTGATTTTTTGGTGATCTTTTGTATAAAGCATAAAGACTATCAAAAAATGCTTTAAAATGATTTGTGGCAGTTAAATCTTTTACTGAATCATCGACACCTAACTCTAGTCTGTGGTTCATACAATGCCAACTTAATATCAAATGATATTTATCTTTAAGGCGTTTAGCTACTCAATTTTTTTTTACCTAGGAGAACACTGGCCTTATCACTGACAAATGATACCCAGTTTTTTTGAAGAAATGTTTCATCAAAGCCACATTTATGAAGGCTGGCTAGTAGTTTATCAACAATATTGACAGCTAATTGATTATCAAGCTCAACAAGATCCAAAAACATAAAAATAGGATCATCATTAGATATTGCAGATTTAATATAAACAACCCTACTTGTCTTTGAACTCAAAGTTGTGGATTCATCAATAAGTACTGACAATTTGGCGCTACAATCGATAATATTCTTAACTAACTGTTCTCTCATTTTAGTAGCAATATGATCTATAATTGTAGTAGCAGAGTATCTAGAATGTAAAATTGATCCTAAAGAAATTCCATTAGCTTTTTGAAGTTCAATTAATTTAAAATGATTGTCAAATGGCATATTATATTTAGCTATGTAATATGCAGTTCGGAGAATATACTCAGTATTAACATGGTTTTTATGTAACTTCGCCTCAATTTTTTTTTATTTACAGGTATTATTTGAATATGATTATTACAAAAGTATTAATATTCATAACAGATGCAGAAGATAAAGAAAATCAGTCAAATGAAAGAAACATTATACAGATTTAGGTTAGAGTTGAAAACATGTATAACATTTGATAGATAAGTATGATAGTCGTTTAGATGTACTATAAGTAGACAACATTGGTAGAGAAAAACTTTAGAGAGTTGAAACATATTTGTATCCAAAGTCATAATGGTGAACAATTTTATTAGATTTATGTAAACAATAAAAACACAAATTTGAATTCAACAATAAATGGAAAAATTCACATTTAAGGTGGCCTAACAATTTATCAGTGGCGCAACCAGGATTTATTCAAAGGAGGGTTGTCCAAAAAAATGTATTGGTATGTACATACATTTTGTTTCTTAATAAACACACACAATATGCCAGGTTTAAGGCCAATAAAAAAAAAAAAAAAAAACAATTATATTATTTACATTTTAAATTCTGGGTACGACGCTGAATGTATTGATTTTAAAATGATGTGTGTTTTTTTTTTAAATGTTTTCTTTATTTTTGTGTCTGTCATCAAGGTTTGGGGCAGTAAAACTGCTTCGATTTTCTTTAAGAGTATCTTGTCCGATGAATAAGTGAATCTAATTGGTGCATTCGGGGAGTGGAAGATTTTAAAATTCTTAATAATTTTGGCTTAATTTATAGCTTAATAAAAATTACATGAAATTTTCTTTTTCAACATTCTCAAACAGATTAATTATGTTTGTCACTTGTAAGACGAATAATAATTCCTCAAAATCTCGTTTTCTTTGACTATTTAATAGTTATTCTCCATTTGGATAAGTTTGGTTACTTTTCCTAAATCTGTCTCCGTCATAGCCCATAATACATTTTAATATATTATAATATTATTATTTACCTATTATTATTGTTTATGTAGCTTCAACCGTTTGTTTTTCTCAGACAAGGTAAGTTGTTGGTAGCTCTACAACAAATGTGGTGCGAGAAAAGTTGTTCCGCGCTAAACAGTTTTTGCTATGTTGTACATTTTTAAGACGGAGACAACACATGTGAGTGTGACATCCTCTAAACTAACTTACGTACAGCTTGCCTCTCTTATCAAATTATTATTGTTATTATTATCATGAGGTGGTGGGCCATAATATTAATTCTAAATATTATTTCTCCACGTAGTTGGTAAGTTGTGTAAGGACGGTTGGTCACACTGTTTTAATGACGCCGGTCTTTAGTCTTTCACTCTTTCCGCTTTCGCTGTGGCATGAGTGAGACTCGGTTAATTTCACAGTGTTTTTCAACTTGCCGTTTCTCATTTTTGTCATCGCGCATAACCACGTTGCTAATCGTCCGTCGACTATCAACTCTCTCTGAGACATCAACCGTGATGTAAGTGTTAACTATACTTGCAAAAACCGAAAATTAAACGATTTTTTGCCTTGTAGTTGGTAGGATAAAATACCGTGTCGTATTTTTTTTTATATGTAACCCAAAACACGTCGGTCGAGTCGTCGTCACGACGATCGCTGTGCTCTTCCACAATCATCTCGATACGAATGTTTATTGTTATTATTTTTTTTTATAGTGCTTAGTGTTGACGTGTCGTAAGTTTCGTCAGTCAGCAGAATGAGAACCACTGGAAATTGGACCTTATGAACGTTACGGGTGCAACGACGTCCCCTTCACCATCGGCTCGGCGACACGTATTCAACAACAACAGCAACGACAACAACCGTCGTCGCCGCCGCCGTCTCCCCTCCGTGCAACGTCAGGCTCGGAATGCCGACTGATGACGTACAATAATTGCCAATTGGACGTGTACTGCGTAGCGTCGTACAGCGTCGGTGCACTGCGGACCGGTCGGCCATTTATTTCCACACTTCTTCCTCGTCGGTACTTACTGCTCTGCTGTGTTCGCCTCGTCGCCTCGAAACGCCGATGGTGATTGTTTTCCGTTCGGTACGCCATCGGCCGGCATAACATGGACAGGTAATAATATTGCGATGAATAGGTACAACGCGTTATAATAATATAATATTATTATTGTACTGTTTACCGTTCTCATCGTCCGTCGACGCCTATGTCGATTTCGGGTATCCGGAAAACACTTGTCTGCTTGCCTTTTGTTTATTTTATCCGTTGTTCACTCTAGGTTACGTCTCCTTTCGGCTTCGATAACTTGTCGATTCGGTAACGGCGATTGCAGTACTTCGGTCTCGCCATGAAAGCCGGAGCTGTGTACACTGACCACATCCAGGTCAAGGACAATGGCTGGTCGTCGTGCAGAGTATCCGGAACTGTTACATTGTTACTGGTTTGTATGCTATAAGCTTAACATTCCTACTCACATTATCCAATAAGTTTTGAGTAGGTCTTGGAACTTGTTCCATTTCAATGATTTTATTGGGCTACCTATTATATTTACTTCTAAGTTAGCTTGAAATTAATTTCACGACACTACCTACGAAAAATTATTATAATTATTCCATAATACTATTATGCTCGTTCAGTAACATCATTCAAATCCTATAGTAATGGAATATTATACCTATCAATGGTGTTTTGTAAAAGGATGTGATCCACACAAATTAGGTGCAACAAAAATGTACTATTAAGATTTTTATCTACCTACTTAATGTAATCCAAACATAAAACAATGACAATTGCTATAAAATAAAAATAATATCTTTCACAGGTTGTGAACATGAATAGAATAAGAATAATAGCGAAACAATTAATATATGCATAAAATAAAAATGAATATTTTTACTAACTTACTAATTAATATTAGATATGAAATTAATTATTTTTTTATTTTTTTAAATTACTTATAGCCATATTACTTTCCTTCTGCTTTTTTTTTTCTAAGATTAAACATTGAGTCAACTACAGTTATTTTCTATAAATCTTTTGAATATGGTGAAGTTTGGTTAACTTTTTAATTTGGCCATTTAAAGAAAAAATGCTTGGTTAATATAATTTTCCATATATTATGCGTTAATTTCTGCAGTCTAATAGTAAATTAAATATTTAAAAATTGTTTAATTCACTTTAAAAAGTGAAAACTTATTTTATCCATATGATTGAGTAAAATGATATAAACCGTAAACTTAAGCAACTATTGTATATATATTTTTAAGAAATATATCATATAAATACGATTAGGCAATATCTTAGTGTACATTTTCATAACAACACGAATAGTCAATATTTTACAAAATCTAACACCAAAAGTTGAACAGCGAATGAAAAAAATTATAAACACATAAAAAGTAAATACTAAAATACCTAGTACTAAGTATGGTTTATTTATTCATATTTTAAGGCTTAGTTGGTACTTTGTCCAATTTTGATACTGTTTTGCATATAAATGTCCTTTACATTGAAAAATAAACAAAGGACCCGTGTTAGGTATATTAATTATATTTATTCTTGCTTCAGAAAATATACGTTTAATACAAGCAAAAAAATTGCGTTCATACACACAAAAAGTTTGACTGGTAACATTTGACTTCTTAAAATAAGTGTCTGTTAAATAAGGTTTCTGTATAAATTGTAAATAGTAACTATATTATTTTATTTTATTATAATATTACTATATTATCATAATTTTATTTTTATGTTTTTGGGCCATAACCTTCAGTTAAGACTTCTATTGACTATACTTTTTCAATTCAAACATATTTATAGTATCTATTTACCAATGCTTTTTTCATTTGCACCATCTAAGTATTTATAAAACAAAATGTAAAAATAATATTAAAACAAATTTAATAAATTTGTATAATATACTTATTATTATTGACATTGTTACGTGCGGCCCATCAGGGATTCCAACTAATGATGATTGAAATACGTTGTAGTCAATTTAGTCATAAAGTTAAATAGTTGTTTATTATAGTAATATAATTTATATAGTAATCGTATAAAAGTGTACGTGGCTGAGAGTGTCGTGAAGTTGCTTTGGTCTCAACTGCTCAGGTACATCTAAATATTATGCCATGTTCCTGGCCCCTCTATATATGATTTCAGCTCCTTGGATATGGCCGGCTCGTGCATTTGCAGGTGTCTTTGGGCGAGGTTGTTTCAAGTTTTTGTTGTCGTAGGGATGCAACAACTTAGCCTTAAAAGTTTGTAATGCTAATATGATATAGTTGACAACTTCCAAAAGGCAACCTGGCAGTCCTATATGCGAGTCCCGCTCTGCCAGTCCTATAAATCTGTTGATTCATAGTTTTGTCTATTTAATTTACTGTTTAGAATGATTTCTAAGTGAAACCCATTGTCCTTAATATAATATAATATAATATAATATCATATTATCTGTAAGGCCGTTGCTCACAACACCTCACAAAAAAAAAAAATGTACTGACTCCTTTAGGCACAAATTTTTTACAATTATGTTCTACAATTTACAATTTTGTTGTATATTTTACAGTTGATTATAATTCAGTTACAATTTTTGTTATATATTTTACAATTATTTACAATTAATTTACATTTTTGTTTTACCTACAATTGTTTTTACAATTGTGTTATATACAATTCTAAAACTTAAGTATATACAGCATACTAATATTGATTAATAAAGTTGGCCTCATAATTGGATATGGTGGATTATCTTAAGGAGAGGAAGCTGGATTATATGTCGATCCAGAAATCTCAGGTTCGTCATACTTTTCTTCTAATTCCGAAACCAGTGTTAAAACTTCTAACTTGGCTTCAGATATTCCTTTTTTTGAAAATTGTATGACTGGTTCCGCAATACCTTTAAAAAATACATCATCGTCTTTGTACTTGATAGTTTTTCTTATTGACAAGCATATGGCTTACTCGTACTTGGCACATTAGTTTCAGAATTTGGTCATTTCAGAACTGAAATTTGTTTTTCTACTGTTAAAAATGTAACAAATACAAAATATAAAACTGTATAAAATGGTAAAAAAAAATACTATTATAAACTTTAAGATTGTTATTTTCATCGTCTAAAACAATGGCATAAGCAATAAAGTCAATAAAAGTCTCTTGATTCAGCTAACTTTTCCGGATTCATATATTGTGTTCCATTATGTTCTTCGACATTAACTGAGCGAATGACACTTTGTGGAACTGTATTAATGAAAATTCAAAATATATATAGTTACATTAAATGAGAAAATTTAGAAATAAACTTACCAGTATCAGAATCAACAAAGCTAGGTAACTCTTCAACTGAAAAATTTCATACAAGTGTTTCTCCAATTCCACTAGTACCTACCTGAATATTCAGTTTTACAGGGACCACCGCCAGTTTTAAATAATTCACTTTTTGATCCTCTCAACAACTAATTTATACCTTCATACTTTAGTTTTAAACTTGTAGCATCTCTTTGCTACAACAGTACAAAATTAAGTTTTTACCTTCTTTTACATTCTCCCTTACAGTGATCCTTCATGAATAACTCAATATTCCTAGTAATTTTATTTAATTTCTTAAATTAAAAATGTTCATTTAATCTTTTGTTAGCCTTTAAAATATGTCAATTTATACGTACTGTCTTCATGTCATCTCAACAGTCGACTGCAGTTTTTTTGTTAATTAATAAATTATTTTTCCAACTTAATTTACATAACTTTTTTTCGAGTCTCTGTACGCAAAGTCGCAAACGTTTCTTCGTTTGAAATCAAACCAAAAGTTTTAATATCGTTCACAATTACGTATTGTCCCCGTCAGTGGTGTAGTCATAAATATTGTTTTGTGTATACACCTAAATTGAGAAATATTTAATAGGTGGGGGGCTCCGCCACCACATCCCTCGTATACCAATTGACTTAGATTTATCTATTATTCTAAATTTATTTAAATATATAATAATATATGATTCCATTATAGCAAATTAATTAATTTATTATTTATAATTTATAAAATTTTCACAGTGATTTTTTGTCTGTTTGTTCTTCTAATGCAGTGGTTCTTAACGTTTTTTAGTTCAGCGCCCCCTTTATCGTAATAACTTACTGCTAACGCCCCCCTCCCCCCATGCAAAATCAAAATTATTCAAATAAAGATATAATATATATATATATATTTATTTATTCATCAGTATATTACATTATAACATTATTAATTAAAGTAAAAACTCTTATTTTTAGATAATAAAGGTTATATTTTTCACCATTTAACAAAAAAATTTTAATTTACTATACAAAAAGAATTACTTAACTATGAAAAAAAAAATTATAAAATATAAAATTATACCTATCAATGACTGCCCTGAGCCTGATGAGTAGCTTTTAACGTGGAGATGTCTGGTTCGATATTGGTCAAAGCTAAACGTAGATCACCTTTGTTACAAATGTCCAACCGATTTCTTTGTTTCATCAAAAGCTGAACAACAACGCTGAATCCTTTTTCAACTAGATAGGTTGATGGAAAAGAGAGAAGCAACAATTTAACGCTCACCGCCGCCTTCAAAACTATCACCCCCCATAGAGACCGAAATGCCCCCAAGGTGGAGATAGCGCACACGTTAAGAACTACTGTTCTAATGGCTCCACTTTCCTTGAACGTTTATCATCGGCCGATCTGTGCTGCAACAGCCAGCTTCCAACATATTTGGTTGGGTTCCATATACTAAGAGGTGTCCCATTTATATTTATAAACATAAGATTTCCAATATTTTTTATTGTCAATTTAGATCTTAGATCAGAACATATTATATTCATTAAACTGAAACCCCGTTCGCATTCTGCAGTAGAAACTGGCAATGTTTTTATGAGTAGATTTAATTCCTGTATTTCTTCATTCATTGTATTGTTATGAATAAAGTTTCTCATTCCTTGAACTAGTACAGATGTATTTAATGAAAATCTACGGCCCAAATTGTTGTATTTCATTTTCCCCATGTCTTATTTCAACATCTATTGGCCATGTGTTTTTGTTTATAATTTGAATATTGTTTAATATGAAAGTATTATTTTCATTATTGTCGAGTAAACGGGAATGTAGATTATTACATACACTTGAATTGACTTGTTTTGATACAAATTAATTTTTGGTTAGGTATTGGTCAAACTGATTGTTTTGAAAAGCATAATTATTTGAGCTTCCTTTGCTTCTGAAACATGTTCTCCATCCTTAGTCTTAAAAGATTCTAATACTCTAATGCTCCTTTTAATTAATTGATCTGCTTGTAATAATTTAACTGTATGACTCTGCAATTGATTAGATAAATAAGACAATTCTTTGAGAATATTACACATAAGTGCCAAATCTAAAACAAATTGTGGACTTCCTAATTTTTTATACATACCAGTATACTTGGACTGAGTTTTTTTTATCTTTAGTTATGTCATTTGAAGCATTATATAAGTGGTTATATAAAGCTGGAAATATTTTCCAAATTGCTTGAACTGCTCTATAGCTGCTGGCCACCCATCTAACATCCAGCACCCTGCCAACTTTTAAAATTATCATATATAGTTCAGTACATATCGTTTTAAGTTTGTTTTGATTTTTTGGTGATCTTTTGTATAAAGCATAAAGACTATCAAAAAATGCTTTAAAATGATTTGTGGCAGTTAAATCTTTTACTGAATCATCGACACCTAACTCTAGTCTGTGGTTCATACAATGCCAACTTAATATCAAATGATATTTATCTTTAAGGCGTTTAGCTACTCAATTTTTTTTTACCTAGGAGAACACTGGCCTTATCACTGACAAATGATACCCAGTTTTTTTGAAGAAATGTTTCATCAAAGCCACATTTATGAAGGCTGGCTAGTAGTTTATCAACAATATTGACAGCTAATTGATTATCAAGCTCAACAAGATCCAAAAACATAAAAATAGGATCATCATTAGATATTGCAGATTTAATATAAACAACCCTACTTGTCTTTGAACTCAAAGTTGTGGATTCATCAATAAGTACTGACAATTTGGCGCTACAATCGATAATATTCTTAACTAACTGTTCTCTCATTTTAGTAGCAATATGATCTATAATTGTAGTAGCAGAGTATCTAGAATGTAAAATTGATCCTAAAGAAATTCCATTAGCTTTTTGAAGTTCAATTAATTTAAAATGATTGTCAAATGGCATATTATATTTAGCTATGTAATATGCAGTTCGGAGAATATACTCAGTATTAACATGGTTTTTATGTAACTTCGCCTCAATTTTTTTTTATTTACAGGTATTATTTGAATATGATTATTACAAAAGTATTAATATTCATAACAGATGCAGAAGATAAAGAAAATCAGTCAAATGAAAGAAACATTATACAGATTTAGGTTAGAGTTGAAAACATGTATAACATTTGATAGATAAGTATGATAGTCGTTTAGATGTACTATAAGTAGACAACATTGGTAGAGAAAAACTTTAGAGAGTTGAAACATATTTGTATCCAAAGTCATAATGGTGAACAATTTTATTAGATTTATGTAAACAATAAAAACACAAATTTGAATTCAACAATAAATGGAAAAATTCACATTTAAGGTGGCCTAACAATTTATCAGTGGCGCAACCAGGATTTATTCAAAGGAGGGTTGTCCAAAAAAATGTATTGGTATGTACATACATTTTGTTTCTTAATAAACACACACAATATGCCAGGTTTAAGGCCAATAAAAAAAAAAAAAAAAACAATTATATTATTTACATTTTAAATTCTGGGTACGACGCTGAATGTATTGATTTTAAAATGATGTGTGTTTTTTTTTTAAATGTTTTCTTTATTTTTGTGTCTGTCATCAAGGTTTGGGGCAGTAAAACTGCTTCGATTTTCTTTAAGAGTATCTTGTCCGATGAATAAGTGAATCTAGTTGGTGCATTCGGGGAGTGGAAGATTTTAAAATTCTTAATAATTTTGGCTTAATTTATAGCTTAATAAAAATTACATGAAATTTTCTTTTTCAACATTCTCAAACAGATTAATTATGTTTGTCACTTGTAAGACGAATAATAATTCCTCAAAATCTCGTTTTCTTTGACTATTTAATAGTTATTCTCCATTTGGATAAGTTTGGTTACTTTTCCTAAATCTGTCTCCGTCATAGCCCATAATACATTTTAATATATTATAATATTATTATTTACCTATTATTATTGTTTATGTAGCTTCAACCGTTTGTTTTTCTCAGACAAGGTAAGTTGTTGGTAGCTCTACAACAAATGTGGTGCGAGAAAAGTTGTTCCGCGCTAAACAGTTTTTGCTATGTTGTACATTTTTAAGACGGAGACAACACATGTGAGTGTGACATCCTCTAAACTAACTTACGTACAGCTTGCCTCTCTTATCAAATTATTATTGTTATTATTATCATGAGGTGGTGGGCCATAATATTAATTCTAAATATTATTTCTCCACGTAGTTGGTAAGTTGTGTAAGGACGGTTGGTCACACTGTTTTAATGACGCCGGTCTTTAGTCTTTCACTCTTTCCGCTTTCGCTGTGGCATGAGTGAGACTCGGTTAATTTCACAGTGTTTTTCAACTTGCCGTTTCTCATTTTTGTCATCGCGCATAACCACGTTGCTAATCGTCCGTCGACTATCAACTCTCTCTGAGACATCAACCGTGATGTAAGTGTTAACTATACTTGCAAAAACCGAAAATTAAACGATTTTTTGCCTTGTAGTTGGTAGGATAAAATACCGTGTCGTATTTTTTTTTATATGTAACCCAAAACACGTCGGTCGAGTCGTCGTCACGACGATCGCTGTGCTCTTCCACAATCATCTCGATACGAATGTTTATTGTTATTATTTTTTTTTATAGTGCTTAGTGTTGACGTGTCGTAAGTTTCGTCAGTCAGCAGAATGAGAACCACTGGAAATTGGACCTTATGAACGTTACGGGTGCAACGACGTCCCCTTCACCATCGGCTCGGCGACACGTATTCAACAACAACAGCAACGACAACAACCGTCGTCGCCGCCGCCGTCTCCCCTCCGTGCAACGTCAGGCTCGGAATGCCGACTGATGACGTACAATAATTGCCAATTGGACGTGTACTGCGTAGCGTCGTACAGCGTCGGTGCACTGCGGACCGGTCGGCCATTTATTTCCACACTTCTTCCTCGTCGGTACTTACTGCTCTGCTGTGTTCGCCTCGTCGCCTCGAAACGCCGATGGTGATTGTTTTCCGTTCGGTACGCCATCGGCCGGCATAACATGGACAGGTAATAATATTGCGATGAATAGGTACAACGCGTTATAATAATATAATATTATTATTGTACTGTTTACCGTTCTCATCGTCCGTCGACGCCTATGTCGATTTCGGGTATCCGGAAAACACTTGTCTGCTTGCCTTTTGTTTATTTTATCCGTTGTTCACTCTAGGTTACGTCTCCTTTCGGCTTCGATAACTTGTCGATTCGGTAACGGCGATTGCAGTACTTCGGTCTCGCCATGAAAGCCGGAGCTGTGTACACTGACCACATCCAGGTCAAGGACAATGGCTGGTCGTCGTGCAGAGTATCCGGAACTGTTACATTGTTACTGGTTTGTATGCTATAAGCTTAACATTCCTACTCACATTATCCAATAAGTTTTGAGTAGGTCTTGGAACTTGTTCCATTTCAATGATTTTATTGGGCTACCTATTATATTTACTTCTAAGTTAGCTTGAAATTAATTTCACGACACTACCTACGAAAAATTATTATAATTATTCCATAATACTATTATGCTCGTTCAGTAACATCATTCAAATCCTATAGTAATGGAATATTATACCTATCAATGGTGTTTTGTAAAAGGATGTGATCCACACAAATTAGGTGCAACAAAAATGTACTATTAAGATTTTTATCTACCTACTTAATGTAATCCAAACATAAAACAATGACAATTGCTATAAAATAAAAATAATATCTTTCACAGGTTGTGAACATGAATAGAATAAGAATAATAGCGAAACAATTAATATATGCATAAAATAAAAATGAATATTTTTACTAACTTACTAATTAATATTAGATATGAAATTAATTATTTTTTTATTTTTTTAAATTACTTATAGCCATATTACTTTCCTTCTGCTTTTTTTTTTCTAAGATTAAACATTGAGTCAACTACAGTTATTTTCTATAAATCTTTTGAATATGGTGAAGTTTGGTTAACTTTTTAATTTGGCCATTTAAAGAAAAAATGCTTGGTTAATATAATTTTCCATATATTATGCGTTAATTTCTGCAGTCTAATAGTAAATTAAATATTTAAAAATTGTTTAATTCACTTTAAAAAGTGAAAACTTATTTTATCCATATGATTGAGTAAAATGATATAAACCGTAAACTTAAGCAACTATTGTATATATATTTTTAAGAAATATATCATATAAATACGATTAGGCAATATCTTAGTGTACATTTTCATAACAACACGAATAGTCAATATTTTACAAAATCTAACACCAAAAGTTGAACAGCGAATGAAAAAAATTATAAACACATAAAAAGTAAATACTAAAATACCTAGTACTAAGTATGGTTTATTTATTCATATTTTAAGGCTTAGTTGGTACTTTGTCCAATTTTGATACTGTTTTGCATATAAATGTCCTTTACATTGAAAAATAAACAAAGGACCCGTGTTAGGTATATTAATTATATTTATTCTTGCTTCAGAAAATATACGTTTAATACAAGCAAAAAAATTGCGTTCATACACACAAAAAGTTTGACTGGTAACATTTGACTTCTTAAAATAAGTGTCTGTTAAATAAGGTTTCTGTATAAATTGTAAATAGTAACTATATTATTTTATTTTATTATAATATTACTATATTATCATAATTTTATTTTTATGTTTTTGGGCCATAACCTTCAGTTAAGACTTCTATTGACTATACTTTTTCAATTCAAACATATTTATAGTATCTATTTACCAATGCTTTTTTCATTTGCACCATCTAAGTATTTATAAAACAAAATGTAAAAATAATATTAAAACAAATTTAATAAATTTGTATAATATACTTATTATTATTGACATTGTTACGTGCGGCCCATCAGGGATTCCAACTAATGATGATTGAAATACGTTGTAGTCAATTTAGTCATAAAGTTAAATAGTTGTTTATTATAGTAATATAATTTATATAGTAATCGTATAAAAGTGTACGTGGCTGAGAGTGTCGTGAAGTTGCTTTGGTCTCAACTGCTCAGGTACATCTAAATATTATGCCATGTTCCTGGCCCCTCTATATATGATTTCAGCTCCTTGGATATGGCCGGCTCGTGCATTTGCAGGTGTCTTTGGGCGAGGTTGTTTCAAGTTTTTGTTGTCGTAGGGATGCAACAACTTAGCCTTAAAAGTTTGTAATGCTAATATGATATAGTTGACAACTTCCAAAAGGCAACCTGGCAGTCCTATATGCGAGTCCCGCTCTGCCAGTCCTATAAATCTGTTGATTCATAGTTTTGTCTATTTAATTTACTGTTTAGAATGATTTCTAAGTGAAACCCATTGTCCTTAATATAATATAATATAATATAATATCATATTATCTGTAAGGCCGTTGCTCACAACACCTCACAAAAAAAAAAAATGTACTGACTCCTTTAGGCACAAATTTTTTACAATTATGTTCTACAATTTACAATTTTGTTGTATATTTTACAGTTGATTATAATTCAGTTACAATTTTTGTTATATATTTTACAATTATTTACAATTAATTTACATTTTTGTTTTACCTACAATTGTTTTTACAATTGTGTTATATACAATTCTAAAACTTAAGTATATACAGCATACTAATATTGATTAATAAAGTTGGCCTCATAATTGGATATGGTGGATTATCTTAAGGAGAGGAAGCTGGATTATATGTCGATCCAGAAATCTCAGGTTCGTCATACTTTTCTTCTAATTCCGAAACCAGTGTTAAAACTTCTAACTTGGCTTCAGATATTCCTTTTTTTGAAAATTGTATGACTGGTTCCGCAATACCTTTAAAAAATACATCATCGTCTTTGTACTTGATAGTTTTTCTTATTGACAAGCATATGGCTTACTCGTACTTGGCACATTAGTTTCAGAATTTGGTCATTTCAGAACTGAAATTTGTTTTTCTACTGTTAAAAATGTAACAAATACAAAATATAAAACTGTATAAAATGGTAAAAAAAAATACTATTATAAACTTTAAGATTGTTATTTTCATCGTCTAAAACAATGGCATAAGCAATAAAGTCAATAAAAGTCTCTTGATTCAGCTAACTTTTCCGGATTCATATATTGTGTTCCATTATGTTCTTCGACATTAACTGAGCGAATGACACTTTGTGGAACTGTATTAATGAAAATTCAAAATATATATAGTTACATTAAATGAGAAAATTTAGAAATAAACTTACCAGTATCAGAATCAACAAAGCTAGGTAACTCTTCAACTGAAAAATTTCATACAAGTGTTTCTCCAATTCCACTAGTACCTACCTGAATATTCAGTTTTACAGGGACCACCGCCAGTTTTAAATAATTCACTTTTTGATCCTCTCAACAACTAATTTATACCTTCATACTTTAGTTTTAAACTTGTAGCATCTCTTTGCTACAACAGTACAAAATTAAGTTTTTACCTTCTTTTACATTCTCCCTTACAGTGATCCTTCATGAATAACTCAATATTCCTAGTAATTTTATTTAATTTCTTAAATTAAAAATGTTCATTTAATCTTTTGTTAGCCTTTAAAATATGTCAATTTATACGTACTGTCTTCATGTCATCTCAACAGTCGACTGCAGTTTTTTTGTTAATTAATAAATTATTTTTCCAACTTAATTTACATAACTTTTTTTCGAGTCTCTGTACGCAAAGTCGCAAACGTTTCTTCGTTTGAAATCAAACCAAAAGTTTTAATATCGTTCACAATTACGTATTGTCCCCGTCAGTGGTGTAGTCATAAATATTGTTTTGTGTATACACCTAAATTGAGAAATATTTAATAGGTGGGGGGCTCCGCCACCACACCCCTCGTATACCAATTGACTTAGATTTATCTGTTATTCTAAATTTATTTAAATATATAATAATATAGGATTCCATTAGAGCAAATTAATTCATTTATTATTTATAATTTATGAAAAAAAATTATACAAATTTATTTTTTATACAAAAAAATGTGTTTACCATTGTTTTTCCGTTCTATTCCTGAATTATACCAATTCATACATAAGTACATACATTTTGTTTCTTAATAAACAAACACAATATGACAGGTTTAAGGCCAATAAAAAAAAAAAAAAAAACAATTATATTATTTACATTTTAAATTCTGGGTACGACGCTGAATGTATTGATACTAAAATGATGTGTGTGTTAAAATGTTCGGAAGGGTGTGATTTCTACTATCATTGTAGTCATCGTCACTGTCGTTGTAAAAATGAAGGTCCTTGTAGGCTTCGCACCTCTTTACGTCTTCTACGTCGTCTTTGTTGTCTTCTTCCGCGTCGTTCTTCTCTGGCTGTGGATTTTCAACAGTTATTTTGACTACATTAATTTTGCGCTCACGGTCGCAGGGTTACTCGCAGGGTTTCCCTGCACCTACTGCTTGGTTGCTTAGAAGTTGAATCGAACTGCTATCTCCCAATTTAATTGCCAGTTTGAATTAGATTGACTCTCCTCGAACTCCTCTGAAGACTCGTACTCGACTGTGCCACTGTAATAATCTGGTTATTGGGTTAATAGTCTAGATTATTGTGCATGTAGCAAGACCGTGATGTGATTTAGAGCTTCTGGTTATATAATAAAATGTGATACAATTTGTTGTAACGACTATTACTAGTTATTTTATGCTTTAGATATACGCGTAACATGACAAATATACAGCTAAAAATATGATGTACCTACTTGTACTCAACATAACATTATTGCAATTAGTTGTTCCGATATCACGCATATAGTTAAACAAACCAATCTGTTTGGTCGTGGATTGTCAACCATCTTGCTATTATTTTTTATCGTTCTAAGTTTTGCTAGAAATGTTAACCTTTTCAAACATGAAAAAAAAACATTATTAGCAGAAAATTGAGAAATTAAATGTACCTAACTTTTCTTCTAGTTATTGTAATTTAGATTTGATTTCTTCCCATACGATTGCTGACTCCATTTTATTTTATTTTTTTATTTTTTTTAGTCTCGAAAAATTGAATAGACTTTGTATACTATCTACTAGTTATAAAGTAATGTATATTAATGGTTATAACTTATTATTTTATTTTATATAATAAAATACTACGTGTTAATCATAATTTACTAACACGGTTCTCCTTAGAAAAAAATTGTTCGGTTATCTCTGTTTTTACAAAATTTTTCCAAGTTAGGACTACTCTTTTGGATAATTTCCCTACGACTCCGCCTCTGCTTCTTAATTTGTTGAACACTTGACCAATTCCAGTGGCTCCTAAAAGTTAGAAAATAAATGTACCTAACATTTCATTCACTCAAGACATCCTCTCTCTTCTTCTAGAATGTCTACAACTGACCTTTGCCCCACATTCATCTTCATTATTTTTTTCAATGGTCAACCTAGCATCTTGTCATATGTTTTATAAAATATTATTTTGTTGTTGAAACGTACTATAAAGTTTTACCTGTTGTAATGACTTGTGATCTTCACACTTCTAAAATTTGTGTGGTAATTTAATTTCTTTATTACAAATTTGTATCTTTTAAGTCATGAAAATTTTCATTTTATTTGAGAAGAGTTTCAATTATTATATAAAGTAAAAACAATTTTATGCTTGTAGATGATTATTAATTCATAAATAAATTTACTGAATAATAGTTATATATTTAGTTAATTGAAAACGATGAATGTTTGATACAATTTAGATCTAAATTATGGATTAAAGTTTTTTATCTGGTTTTTTACATAAACTGCAATTAAATAATTTTTTAATAAAACAAAATGTTTGAGTCTTTATTTTATTATTACATTATAACTTTATTATTAATTGTGTATACTTATATAACAGCTATTTGTTCTTATCTACCATAATTGCATTAACATTGATACACATTTGTTTTAAGTTAAAACAAATAAAAAAGATGCTTTATACGTGTCATTATTATTGTGTATAATAATTATTGTCAGTTTGATAATACAACTGATAAATGGTCAAGTTATCTGTGATTTTATGTATTATTCAATAAACGCATATGTATGAGCCCCTGGCGTGGTCTAACAATTCGCAAGCTCTTAAATGTGTATTTGAATGAAAATGTTAAATTACAACCCAAAATCTCAAACATAGATGGTTGGTTGTACATGTTAGCTAATTAGCATATGTGGTAAAAGCTTACATGTGTATTTATACATAACAGGTACATTATATGTCTACACACAATGGTGTTATATGAAACACGGTAAATTAACAGTGAATACGTTTATAATGCAATATGTAGTAAAGAATATTTAAAATATAGTTGTTATATATAGTGTGTATAGTTAGTTTTATTTTTATTCTGTACAATAAAATAATTTACTGATCAAACAAATTTTATGTAAGGTTAAGCTATTGTTATTAATTGGTGATGTAGTAAATATGTAAACAACCAGCTATAAAATGTAAATTACACTATCAGAAAAATATTGTATTAAAAAAAAAAAAAAAAAAAAAAAAAAAAGAAGAATGGTTTTTGTTTGTATGGGCAATTATCGTTTTGCAGAGTTTAAATTAAAAAGAAACAATTACAAAAACATCACAAGCGTAAAATACAATTTTTTATAAAATAATTGGTTTACTAGTTCGGTTTTATTTTCTCAATATTTTTTATTATCAACAAAAAATAATGATTTTTTACAACGTATTTGTGCTAGGTTGTACCATCTAAATCCTATATTGTGTCGTGTTCACATCCATTATATGGCAGTTAGTAAAATATTATCCAATATTTATGAAATTAATTTAATTTTAATATTTTTCATTAATCCAAATAAAAAATCAGATTTAACAATAATTTAGAATTGAGTTAGCTATTTTTGTATTGGTATAGTCTGATATGAACAAAATGGTACTATCGTTGTTGGATATGATTCTTCAAGACTGATAAATCCGCCCTGTCTCCTCTAGCAGGATATGCCGCTTTACTTGACCTAAAAGTCCTACCAAACACCTCAGTCCACGGTACTTGAGCTGTTGTGGTGGATTTTCCGGTCTCTCCTAAGGGCGTACCATTGGGTACCTAATTCTATTTGTTTTTTTTTTTGTTCTATTTCCCTTGGAGGTATCATGGAGATCTAACTCCATAACTGTGTCGTCACCCTGGTGGTGCCTGCAGGTCGGGCAGGGTTCAGTTGGAGGTGTGAAGTTGGGTGGTTGTGCCTCGTCGGCGTTCGACACCGGAACAGCGTTAGTTGTGGCTCTTACCACCTATCAGATAGTGTATGTTGCCGTTGAGTAAATGTTGCTCCTTATTGTGGGCTTTCGCACAAACATTCTTTCAAGATCTGAATTTTTTTCTCATTACATCTTTCTTTGTATGCTTTTCTTAAGTGTTCTCTTTTAGGACGTCTATTTGTGATAAGATTATTATGCACTAGAATTTGCGATTTTTTTCGAAGGTTCATCTTCTGTTGCCATTAATGTTGGGGTACCTAGTTCTTAATATCGCAATTTCTAAGTGCCAATTTTAGTGATGTATTTTACGTTGAATTACCTCTCACCAGCCGACACCTCATTCATATCCTTTGTTTTGTAACCGGTAAGTACATAGTAATAATCTATTGACTCTGTTGATGTTATTAATGGTATAATTTCCACCATTTGGTTTTTTTTATTCTCAAAAAATTTGATTCTCCATTTTTTGACTCTTTATACTCATCATCCGACATATTTAAAAGTGATTCAATATATTATTATATAATCAATTAGCTATATAATGATTGAAGCAGACATTTGGTTCTATGTAATTTGAAACAGTCGTCCTTCTAATTAAAAAAAAAAAATATATATATTTTGTCTTTAGGCAATCTGTCGTACCAGTTGGCTATGAACGCCGCTTTATTGTGCGTGATTGAATATAAAAAATATTTAGTATCCTTCGATAGAAATTATATACACAGAAAGGATATAGGTTATAATTTATTACAATATCATTCAATATTTAATAATAGATAAAATAATAAATAATAACAAAATAATATAATAATGGCATATTTATAATGATTTTATTTTTTAGAAAAAACAGTACATTAAATATTGTCTAATTTATCGTATATTACCCTTTCTGTATATTTTTTTGTCGGCATGCGTATAGATCTTGTTTTCGTCGGTAAACTGTATTATATTTAGATCAATATTTTTTATGATCTCGCGCACCGCCGGGTTTGTAATTATTTTATCTTCGGAAATTGTGACTATAATATTCTCAATTTCCGAGACCTTGCTAACGTGACCTTCATTTTCTAGAACTTTAGAACCAAAAATTGGTTTATTCTCTGAAGCACGATTAAACTCGGTATCTACGCTAGTCAAACTTGTTTGTACTACTCGTATACGTGATAAACAGTCGGCGTTAGAGTACTCGGGTCCCGCCCTATACGTAATAGTGTAATCGTAATCCGCGAGTTGTAAACGCCAGTGCATTAATTGCGATGATGCGTCTTTAATACCAAACAGGTATGTTAGAGGTCGATGATCGTTAATAATATTGAAATGTCGTCCATATAAATATAGTCTAAAACATTTCACGACCATGTTATAATCCAGGTAGGCTTACAACGAGTTTTTGTAGGAAGGGAAGGTAACTTAAATAAATTAAAATTTGTTAATTAATTAAGTATATTTTAAATGAAACACACATACATATTGACAATGATAAAGTCCGAGTCTTACGCTTGTTATAAGACTGTTCCCTCACTGCCCTTTTACCAATTTTTATTGTAAAACAAGCTAAATGAACAAATAAAACAGCTTTTTAAGGGGAAAAAATGTATCGGGCTGCCGTCTTGAATGCTCTATTTTGCGAGGAATTTTCTACATGCGGTTGGTTATACGTAGCTTCAAGTTTTAAATTTAATTTAATAGGATTGACACTAACAATTATTCTCAATAACTTAACGAGTTCGGGCGTTACATAAGCGAGAAATTAAGTATAATTTTCAAAATTGTTCAGATTTTTAGCATAATACCATACGATTTTTCGACTATGTGCGGATTTAACCTCAACGAAGCCTCAAGAACTTATTTGTTTAAATGATCAATAGACAGAATTGGTATTGCAATTAGTTGTTCCGATATCACGCATATAGTTAAACAAACCAATCTGTTTGGTCGTGGATTGTCAACCATCTTGCATTTATTTTTTATCGTTCTAAGTTCATATGGGAGTGATAGTCTTCAGATGGACCCGATTTACAACGAAATACTAACTTTGAATTATTCACAAACCCAAATGAACTCGAACCAGCGTGGCAAATAATTATCCGACCTCCCTTGCCTGTCGGTACTTTAAATCCTTCTTTACCCTCCGAATTTTGCCAAATGTAATTCCGTGTATGATTTTGGTTCACATATGTCTCGTCTAAATAAACGACTGGTCGAACATCATTGTTTTTACGGAGATTAACCATTTTTCTTAAGAAATTCATACGCATTGCAACAATATCGTTCCTCTCCATCAGTATATAGTTATTTTATGCTTTAGATATACGCGTAATGACAACAATACAGCTAAAAATATGATGTACCTACTTGTACTTAACATAACATTTACATGTTCGGAAGGGTGTAATTTCTACTATAATTGTAGTCATCGTCACTGTCATTATTGTAGAATCTGAGGTCTTTGTAGACTTCGCACCTCTGTACGTCTTCTACGTCGTCTTTGTTTTCCTCTTCCTCGTCGTCTAGCTGTGGATTTTCAACAGTTATTTTGACTACATTAATTTTGCGTTGACGGTCGCCGGGTTACTTATGATTCAAACTCACATACTCCCTGCACCTACTGCTTGGTTGCTTACAAGTTGAATCGAACTTCTATCTCCATCTCACCATGTACTGAAGTTCAATTCAATTTCCTATCATTATTATCCTATGACCGACCATGTCTTCAGGCTCAACATTTAGCAGAAAACCATTGAAAGTCTGGTCAAATGGCGCAAGTCGGTACAAGTTTTTTACACTGTGGGGAGTAAAACTCGATCATTTATTGTTTTTTCTAAGTAATTTGCTTCTGTTGAGTTCTGTTATTTGATTTATAAATAATTCAACATCAATCTTTGAGCATACACCATATAGAACGTTGGCCATACACCTGAACGTTTGTCCCAATCCCCATCGTACTCTATTACCATCATAACCAATCCCTGCACCTACTGCTTGGTTGCTTAGAAGTTGAATCGAACTGCTATCTCCCAATTTAATTGCCAGTTTGAATTAGATTGACTCTCCTCGAACTCCTCTGAAGACTCGTACTCGACTGTGCCACTGTAATAATCTGGTTATTGGGTTAATAGTCCAGATTATTGTACATGTAGCAAGACCGTGAAGTGATTTAGAACTTCTCGTTATATAATAAAATGTGATACTATTTGTTGTAACGACTATTACTAGTTATTTTATGCTTTAGATATACGCGTAACATGACAACAATACAGCTAAAAAAATGATGTACCTACTTGTACTCACCAAATCATTTACATGTTCGGAAGGGTGTAATTTCTACTATAATTGTAGGCATCGTCACTGTCATTATTGTAGAAACTGAGGTCTTTGTAGGCTTCGCACCTCTGTACGTCTTCTACGTCGTCTTTGTTATCTTCTTCCTCGTCGTCTAGCTGTGGATTTTCAACAGTTATTTTGACTACATTAATTTTGCGTTGACGGTCGCCGGGTTACTCATGATTCAAACTCACATACTCCCTGCACCTACTGCTTGGTTGCTTACAAGTTGAATCGAACTTCTATCTCCATCTCACCATGTACTGAAGTTCAATTCAATTTCCTATCATTATTATCCTATGACCGACCATGTCTTCAGGCTCAACATTTAGCAGAAAACCATTGAAAGTCTGGTCAAATGTCGCAAGTCGGTACAAGTTTTTTACACTGTGGGGAGTAAAAATCGATCCTTTTTTGTTTTTTCTAAGTAATTTGCTTCTGTTGAGTTCTGTTATTTGATTTATAAATAATTCAACATCAATCTTTGAGCATACACCATATAGAACGTTGGCCATACACCTGAACGTTTGTCCCAATCCCCATCGTACTCTATTACCATCATAACCAATCCCTGCACCTACTGCTTGGTTGCTTAGAAGTTGAATCGAACTGCTATCTCCCAATTTAATTGCCAGTTTGAATTAGATTGACTCTCCTCGAACTCCTCTGAAGACTCGTACTCGACTGTGCCACTGTAATAATCTGGTCATTGGGTTAATAGTCCAGATTATTGTACATGTAGCAAGACCGTGAAGTGATTTAGAGCTTCTGGTTATATAATAAAATGTGATACTATTTGTTGTAACGACTATTACTAGTTATTTTATGCTTTAGATATACGCGTAACATGACAACAATACAACTAAAAATATGATGTACCTACTTGTACTCAACATATCATTTACATGTTCGGAAGGGTGTTATTTCTACTATAATTGTAGTCATCGTCACTGTCATTATTGTAGAAACTGAGGTCTTTGTAGGCTTCGCACCTCTGTACGTCTTCTACGTCGTCTTTGTTATCTTCTTCCTCGTCGTCTAGCTGTGGATTTTCAACAGTTATTTTGACTACATTAATTTTGCGTTGACGGTCGCCGGGTTACTCATGATTCAAACTCACATACTCCCTGCACCTACTGCTTGGTTGCTTACAAGTTGAATCGAACTTCTATCTCCATCTCACCATGTACTGAAGTTCAATTCAATTTCCTATAATTATTATCCTATGACCGACCATGTCTTCAGGCTCAACATTTAGCAGAAAACCATTGAAAGTCTTGTCAAATGGCGCAAGTCGGTACAAGTTTTTTACACTGTGGGGAGT
This sequence comes from Macrosiphum euphorbiae, assembly GCA_949089665.1. Lineage (NCBI taxonomy): Eukaryota > Metazoa > Arthropoda > Insecta > Hemiptera > Aphididae > Macrosiphum > Macrosiphum euphorbiae. The sequence goes on along the minus strand of CARXXK010001048.1, from coordinate 18,614 downwards.
AAAAATCGATCATTTATTGTTTTTTCTAAGTAATTTGCTTCTGTTGAGTTCTGTTATTTGATTTATAAATAATTCAACATCAATCTTTGAGCATACACCATATAGAACGTTGGACATACACCTGAACGTTTGTCCCAATCCCCTTCGAACTCTATTACCATCATAACCAATCCCTTTACCTATTGCTTGGTTGCTTTCCCCGCTCTTCCTGCCTATCGTATTTGTACCATTGTTCTGACCGATTTGATCACTGACTCAAATCCACATGGACTTATTGACTTATTCCCTTTATTCTCTTTATTGTTAATCTACAATTGCCAATATGTTCTCTTATAAGTGATACATTTGCCACAAAGCATATTTGTAGAATAATATCACGTCGCCTATTCTATGTGTTCCTATTATCGTATCAATTTTGTTATGCACATTTTTCTGGGTTCGATTATATTCGGTGATTATTATAGTGAATTCGAAATACACTATGATGAAATGGATCTGAGAACTAAAATATAAATTACATTATTTACTTAATATAATATATTATTAATTTTTTTTCTCTTTTAGATTCTGAGTTTAACGATGAATGTATTTTTTTATTACTTTTATATATATTCTTTACATCGCAAACAAGAACTTATTTGTTTAAATGATCAATAGACAGAATTGGTATTGCAATTAGTTGTTCCGATATCACGCATATAGTTAAACAAACCAATCTGTTTGGTCGTGGATTGTCAACCATCTTGCATTTATTTTTTATCGTTCTAAGTTCATATGGGAGTGATAGTCTTCAGATGGACCCGATTTACAACGAAATACTAACTTTGAATTATTCACAAACCCAAATGAACTCGAACCAGCGTGGCAAATAATTATCCGACCTCCCTTGCCTGTCGGTACTTTAAATCCTTCTTTACCCTCCGAATTTTGCCAAATGTAATTCCGTGTATGATTTTGGTTCACATATGTCTCGTCTAAATAAACGACTGGTCGAACATCATTGTTTTTACGGAGGTTAACCATTTTTCTTAGGAACTGCATACGCATTGCAACAATATCGTTCCTCTCCATCAGTATATAGTTATTTTATGGTTTAGATATACGCGTAATGACAACAATACAGCTAAAAATATGATGTACCTACTTGTACTCAACATAACATTTACATGTTCGGAAGGGTGTAATTTCTACTATAATTGTAGTCATCGTCACTGTCATTATTGTAGAATCTGAGGTCTTTGTAGACTTCGCACCTCTGTACGTCTTCTACGTCGTCTTTGTTTTCCTCTTCCTCGTCGTCTAGCTGTGGATTTTCAACAGTTATTTTGACTACATTAATTTTGCGTTGACGGTCGCCGGGTTACTTATGATTCAAACTCACATACTCCCTGCACCTACTGCTTGGTTGCTTACAAGTTGAATCGAACTTCTATCTCCATCTCACCATGTACTGAAGTTCAATTCAATTTCCTATCATTATTATCCTATGACCGACCATGTCTTCAGGCTCAACATTTAGCAGAAAACCATTGAAAGTCTGGTCAAATGGCGCAAGTCGGTACAAGTTTTTTACACTGTGGGGAGTAAAACTCGATCATTTATTGTTTTTTCTAAGTAATTTGCTTCTGTTGAGTTCTGTTATTTGATTTATAAATAATTCAACATCAATCTTTGAGCATACACCATATAGAACGTTGGCCATACACCTGAACGTTTGTCCCAATCCCCATCGTACTCTATTACCATCATAACCAATCCCTGCACCTACTGCTTGGTTGCTTAGAAGTTGAATCGAACTGCTATCTCCCAATTTAATTGCCAGTTTGAATTAGATTGACTCTCCTCGAACTCCTCTGAAGACTCGTACTCGACTGTGCCACTGTAATAATCTGGTCATTGGGTTAATAGTCCAGATTATTGTACATGTAGCAAGACCGTGAAGTGATTTAGAGCTTCTGGTTATATAATAAAATGTGATACTATTTGTTGTAACGACTATTACTAGTTATTTTATGCTTTAGATATACGCGTAACATGACAACAATACAACTAAAAATATGATGTACCTACTTGTACTCAACATATCATTTACATGTTCGGAAGGGTGTTATTTCTACTATAATTGTAGTCATCGTCACTGTCATTATTGTAGAAACTGAGGTCTTTGTAGGCTTCGCACCTCTGTACGTCTTCTACGTCGTCTTTGTTATCTTCTTCCTCGTCGTCTAGCTGTGGATTTTCAACAGTTATTTTGACTACATTAATTTTGCGTTGACGGTCGCCGGGTTACTCATGATTCAAACTCACATACTCCCTGCACCTACTGCTTGGTTGCTTACAAGTTGAATCGAACTTCTATCTCCATCTCACCATGTACTGAAGTTCAATTCAATTTCCTATAATTATTATCCTATGACCGACCATGTCTTCAGGCTCAACATTTAGCAGAAAACCATTGAAAGTCTTGTCAAATGGCGCAAGTCGGTACAAGTTTTTTACACTGTGGGGAGTAAAAATCGATCATTTATTGTTTTTTCTAAGTAATTTGCTTCTGTTGAGTTCTGTTATTTGATTTATAAATAATTCAACATCAATCTTTGAGCATACACCATATAGAACGTTGGACATACACCTGAACGTTTGTCCCAATCCCCTTCGAACTCTATTACCATCATAACCAATCCCTTTACCTATTGCTTGGTTGCTTTCCCCGCTCTTCCTGCCTATCGTATTTGTACCATTGTTCTGACCGATTTGATCACTGACTCAAATCCACATGGACTTATTGACTTATTCCCTTTATTCTCTTTATTGTTAATCTACAATTGCCAATATGTTCTCTTATAAGTGATACATTTGCCACAAAGCATATTTGTAGAATAATATCACGTCGCCTATTCTATGTGTTCCTATTATCGTATCAATTTTGTTATGCACATTTTCCTGGGTTCGATTATATTCAGTGATTATTATAGTGAATTCGAAATACACTATGATGAAATGGATCTGAGAACTAAAATATAAATTACATTATTTACTTAATATAATATATTATTAATTTTTTTTCTCTTTTAGATTCTGAGTTTAACGATGAATGTATTTTTTTATTACTTTTATATATATTCTTTACATCGCAAACAAGAACTTATTTGTTTAAATGATCAATAGACAGAATTGGTATTGCAATTAGTTGTTCCGATATCACGCATATAGTTAAACAAACCAATCTGTTTGGTCGTGGATTGTCAACCATCTTGCATTTATTTTTTATCGTTCTAAGTTCATATGGGAGTGATAGTCTTCAGATGGACCCGATTTACAACGAAATACTAACTTTGAATTATTCACAAACCCAAATGAACTCGAACCAGCGTGGCAAATAATTATCCGACCTCCCTTGCCTGTCGGTACTTTAAATCCTTCTTTACCCTCCGAATTTTGCCAAATGTAATGCCATGTATGATTTTGGTTCACATATGTCTCGTCTAAATAAACGACTGGTCGAACATCATTGTTTTTACGGAGGTTAACCATTTTTCTTAGGAACTGCATACGCATTGCAACAATATCGTTCCTCTCCATCAGTATATAGTTATTTTATGGTTTAGATATACGCGTAATGACAACAATACAGCTAAAAATATGATGTACCTACTTGTACTCAACATAACATTTACATGTTCGGAAGTGTGTAATTTCTACTATAATTGTAGTCATCGTCACTGTCATTATTGTAGAATCTGAGGTCTTTGTAGACTTCGCACCTCTGTACGTCTTCTACGTCGTCTTTGTTTTCCTCTTCCTCGTCGTCTAGCTGTGGATTTTCAACAGTTATTTTGACTACATTAATTTTGCGTTGACGGTCGCCGGGTTACTTATGATTCAAACTCACATACTCCCTGCACCTACTGCTTGGTTGCTTACAAGTTGAATCGAACTTCTATCTCCATCTCACCATGTACTGAAGTTCAATTCAATTTCCTATCATTATTATCCTATGACCGACCATGTCTTCAGGCTCAACATTTAGCAGAAAGCCATTGAAAGTCTGGTCAAATGGCGCAAGTCGGTACAAGTTTTTTACACTGTGGGGAGTAAAACTCGATCATTTATTGTTTTTTCTAAGTAATTTGCTTCTGTTGAGTTCTGTTATTTAATTTATAAATAATTCAACATCAATCTTTGAGCATACACCATATAGAACGTTGGCCATACACCTGAACGTTTGTCCCAATCCCCATCGTACTCTATTACCATCATAACCAATCCCTGCACCTACTGCTTGGTTGCTTAGAAGTTGAATCGAACTGCTATCTCCCAATTTAATTGCCAGTTTGAATTAGATTGACTCTCCTCGAACTCCTCTGAAGACTCGTACTCGACTGTGCCACTGTAATAATCTGGTTATTGGGTTAATAGTCCAGATTATTGTACATGTAGCAAGACCGTGAAGTGATTTAGAACTTCTCGTTATATAATAAAATGTGATACTATTTGTTGTAACGACTATTACTAGTTATTTTATGCTTTAGATATACGCGTAACATGACAACAATACAGCTAAAAATATGATGTACCTACTTGTACTCAACATATCATTTACATTTTTGGAAGGGTGTAATTTCTACTATAATTGTAGTCATCGTCACTGTCATTATTGTAGAAACTGAGGTCTTTGTAGGCTTCGCACCTCTGTACGTCTTCTACGTCGTCTTTGTTATCTTCTTCCTCGTCGTCTAGCTGTGGATTTTCAACAGTTATTTTGACTACATTAATTTTGCGTTGACGGTCGCCGGGTTACTCATGATTCAAACTCACATACTCCCTGCACCTACTGCTTGGTTGCTTACAAGTTGAATCGAACTTCTATCTCCATCTCACCATGTACTGAAGTTCAATTCAATTTCCTATAATTATTATCCTATGACCGACCATGTCTTCAGGCTCAACATTTAGCAGAAAACCATTGAAAGTCTGGTCAAATGGCGCAAGTCGGTACAAGTTTTTTACACTGTGGGGAGTAAAAATCGATCATTTATTGTTTTTTCTAAGTAATTTGCTTCTGTTGAGTTCTGTTATTTGATTTATAAATAATTCAACATCAATCTTTGAGCATACACCATATAGAACGTTGGCCATACACCTGAACGTTTGTCCCAATCCCCATCGAACTCTATTACCATCATAACCAATCCCTGCACCTACTGCTTGGTTGCTTACAAGTTGAATCGAACTTCTATCTCCATCTCACCATGTACTGAAGTTCAATTCAATTTCCTATCATTATTATCCTATGACCGACCATGTCTTCAGGCTCAACATTTAGCAGAAAACCATTGAAAGTCTGGTCAAATGGCGCAAGTCGGTACAAGTTTTTTACACTGTGGGGAGTAAAAATCGAAAATGTATTGTTTTTTCTAAGTAATTTGCTTCTGTTGAGTTCTGTTATTTGATTTATAAATAATTCAACATCAATCTTTGAGCATACACCATATAGAACGTTGGCCATACACCTGAACGTTTGTCCCAATCCCCATCGAACTCTAATACCATCATAACCAATCCCTGCACCTACTGCTTGGTTGCTTAGAAGTTGAATCGAACTGCTATCTCCCAATTTAATTGCCAGTTTGAATTAGATTGACTCTCCTCGAACTCCTTTGAAGACTCGTACTCGACTGTGCCACTGTAATAATCTGGTTATTGGGTTAATAGTCCAGATTATTGTACATGTAGCAAGACCGTGAAGTGATTTAGAGCTTCTGGTTATATAATAAAATGTGATACTATTTGTTGTAACGACTATTACTAGTTATTTTATGCTTTAGATATACGCGTAACATGACAACAATACAGCTAAAAATACGATGTACCAACTTGTACTCAACATAACATTTACATGTTCGGAAGGGTGTAATTTCTACTATAATTGTAGTCATCGTTACTGTCATTATTGTAGAATCTGAGGTCTTTGTAGGCTTCGCACCTCTGTACGTCTTCTACGTCGTCTTTGTTTTCCTCTTCCTCGTCGTCTAGCTGTGGATTTTCAACAGTTATTTTGACTACATTAATTTTGCGTTGACGGTCGCCGGGTTACTCATGATTCAAACTCACATACTCCCTGCACCTACTGCTTGGTTGCTTACAAGTTGAATCGAACTTCTATCTCCATCTCACCATGTACTGAAGTTCAATTCAATTTCCTATAATTATTATCCTATGACCGACCATGTCTTCAGGCTCAACATTTAGCAGAAAACCATTGAAAGTCTGGTCAAATGGCGCAAGTCGGTACAAGTTTTTTACACTGTGGGGAGTAAAAATCGATCATTTATTGTTTTTTCTAAGTAATTTGCTTCTGTTGAGTTCTGTTATTTGATTTATAAATAATTCAACATCAATCTTTGAGCATACACCATATAGAACGTTGGCCAAACACCTGAACGTTTGTCCCAATCCCCATCGAACTCTATTACCATCATAACCAATCCCTGCACCTACTGCTTGGTTGCTTAGAAGTTGAATCGAACTGCTATCTCCCAATTTAATTGCCAGTTTGAATTAGATTGACTCTCCTCGAACTCCTCTGAAGACTCGTACTCGACTGTGCCACTGTAATAATCTGGCTATTGGGTTAATAGTCCAGATTATTGTACATGTAGCAAGACCGTGAAGTGATTTAGAGCTTCTGGTTATATAATAAAATGTGATACTATTTGTTGTAACGACTATTACTAGTTATTTTATGCTTTAGATATACGCGTAACATGACAACAATACAGCTAAAAATACGATGTACCAACTTGTACTCAACATAACATTTACATGTTCGGAAGGGTGTAATTTCTACTATAATTGTAGTCATCGTCACTGTCATTATTGTAGAATCTGAGGTCTTTGTAGGCTTCGCACCTCTGTACGTCTTCTACGTCGTCTTTGTTTTCCTCTTCCTCGTCGTCTAGCTGTGGATTTTCAACAGTTATTTTGACTACATTAATTTTGCGTTGACGGTCGCCGGGTTACTCATGATTCAAACTCACATACTCCCTGCACCTACTGCTTGGTTGCTTACAAGTTGAATCGAACTTCTATCTCCATCTCACCATGTACTGAAGTTCAATTCAATTTCCTATAATTATTATCCTATGACCGACCATGTCTTCAGGCTCAACATTTAGCAGAAAACCATTGAAAGTCTGGTCAAATGGCGCAAGTCGGTACAAGTTTTTTACACTGTGGGGAGTAAAAATCGATCATTTATTGTTTTTTCTAAGTAATTTGCTTCTGTTGAGTTCTGTTATTTGATTTATAAATAATTCAACATCAATCTTTGAGCATACACCATATAGAACGTTGGCCATACACCTGAACGTTTGTCCCAATCCCCATCGAACTCTATTACCATCATAACCAATCCCTGCACCTACTGCTTGGTTGCTTACAAGTTGAATCGAACTTCTATCTCCATCTCACCATGTACTGAAGTTCAATTCAATTTCCTATCATTATTATCCTATGACCGACCATGTCTTCAGGCTCAACATTTAGCAGAAAACCATTGAAAGTCTGGTCAAATGGCGCAAGTCGGTACAAGTTTTTTACACTGTGGGGAGTAAAAATCGAAAATGTATTGTTTTTTCTAAGTAATTTGCTTCTGTTGAGTTCTGTTATTTGATTTATAAATAATTCAACATCAATCTTTGAGCATACACCATATAGAACGTTGGCCATACACCTGAACGTTTGTCCCAATCCCCATCGAACTCTAATACCATCATAACCAATCCCTGCACCTACTGCTTGGTTGCTTAGAAGTTGAATCGAACTGCTATCTCCCAATTTAATTGCCAGTTTGAATTAGATTGACTCTCCTCGAACTCCTTTGAAGACTCGTACTCGACTGTGCCACTGTAATAATCTGGTTATTGGGTTAATAGTCCAGATTATTGTACATGTAGCAAGACCGTGAAGTGATTTAGAGCTTCTGGTTATATAATAAAATGTGATACTATTTGTTGTAACGACTATTACTAGTTATTTTATGCTTTAGATATACGCGTAACATGACAACAATACAGCTAAAAATACGATGTACCAACTTGTACTCAACATAACATTTACATGTTCGGAAGGGTGTAATTTCTACTATAATTGTAGTCATCGTTACTGTCATTATTGTAGAATCTGAGGTCTTTGTAGGCTTCGCACCTCTGTACGTCTTCTACGTCGTCTTTGTTTTCCTCTTCCTCGTCGTCTAGCTGTGGATTTTCAACAGTTATTTTGACTACATTAATTTTGCGTTGACGGTCGCCGGGTTACTCATGATTCAAACTCACATACTCCCTGCACCTACTGCTTGGTTGCTTACAAGTTGAATCGAACTTCTATCTCCATCTCACCATGTACTGAAGTTCAATTCAATTTCCTATAATTATTATCCTATGACCGACCATGTCTTCAGGCTCAACATTTAGCAGAAAACCATTGAAAGTCTGGTCAAATGGCGCAAGTCGGTACAAGTTTTTTACACTGTGGGGAGTAAAAATCGATCATTTATTGTTTTTTCTAAGTAATTTGCTTCTGTTGAGTTCTGTTATTTGATTTATAAATAATTCAACATCAATCTTTGAGCATACACCATATAGAACGTTGGCCATACACCTGAACGTTTGTCCCAATCCCCATCGAACTCTATTACCATCATAACCAATCCCTGCACCTACTGCTTGGTTGCTTAGAAGTTGAATCGAACTGCTATCTCCCAATTTAATTGCCAGTTTGAATTAGATTGACTCTCCTCGAACTCCTCTGAAGACTCGTACTCGACTGTGCCACTGTAATAATCTGGTTATTGGGTTAAAAGTCCAGATTATTGTACATGTAGCAAGACCGTGAAGTGATTTAGAGCTTCTGGTTATATAATAAAATGTGATACTATTTGTTGTAACGACTATTACTAGTTATTTTATGCTTTAGATATACGCGTAACATGACAACAATACAGCTAAAAATACGATGTACCAACTTGTACTCAACATAACATTTACATGTTCGGAAGGGTGTAATTTCTACTATAATTGTAGTCATCGTCACTGTCATTATTGTAGAATCTGAGGTCTTTGTAGGCTTCGCACCTCTGTACGTCTTCTACGTCGTCTTTGTTTTCCTCTTCCTCGTCGTCTAGCTGTGGATTTTCAACAGTTATTTTGACTACATTAATTTTGCGTTGACGGTCGCCGGGTTACTCATGATTCAAACTCACATACTCCCTGCACCTACTGCTTGGTTGCTTACAAGTTGAATCGAACTTCTATCTCCATCTCACCATGTACTGAAGTTCAATTCAATTTCCTATAATTATTATCCTATGACCGACCATGTCTTCAGGCTCAACATTTAGCAGAAAACCATTGAAAGTCTGGTCAAATGGCGCAAGTCGGTACAAGTTTTTTACACTGTGGGGAGTAAAAATCGATCATTTATTGTTTTTTCTAAGTAATTTGCTTCTGTTGAGTTCTGTTATTTGATTTATAAATAATTCAACATCAATCTTTGAGCATACACCATATAGAACGTTGGCCATACACCTGAACGTTTGTCCCAATCCCCATCGAACTCTATTACCATCATAACCAATCCCTGCACCTACTGCTTGGTTGCTTAGAAGTTGAATCGAACTGCTATCTCCCAATTTAATTGCCAGTTTGAATTAGATTGACTCTCCTCGAACTCCTCTGAAGACTCGTACTCGACTGTGCCACTGTAATAATCTGGTTATTGGGTTAAAAGTCCAGATTATTGTACATGTAGCAAGACCGTGAAGTGATTTAGAGCTTCTGGTTATATAATAAAATGTGATACTATTTGTTGTAACGACTATTACTAGTTATTTTATGCTTTAGATATACGCGTAACATGACAACAATACAGCTAAAAATACGATGTACCAACTTGTACTCAACATAATATTTACATGTTCGGAAGGGTGTAATTTCTACTATAATTGTAGTCATCGTCACTGTCATTATTGTAGAATCTGAGGTCTTTGTAGGCTTCGCACCTCTGTACGTCTTCTACGTCGTCTTTGTTTTCCTCTTCCTCGTCGTCTAGCTGTGGATTTTCAACAGTTATTTTGACTACATTAATTTTGCGTTGACGGTCGCCGGGTTACTCATGATTCAAACTCACATACTCCCTGCACCTACTGCTTGGTTGCTTACAAGTTGAATCGAACTTCTATCTCCATCTCACCATGTACTGAAGTTCAATTCAATTTCCTATCATTATTATCCTATGACCGACCATGTCTTCAGGCTCAACATTTAGCAGAAAACCATTGAAAGTCTGGTCAAATGGCGCAAGTCGGTACAAGTTTTTTACACTGTGGGGAGTAAAAATCGATCATTTATTGTTTTTTCTAAGTAATTTGCTTCTGTTGAGTTCTGTTATTTGATTTATAAATAATTCAACATCAATCTTTGAGCATACACCATATAGAACGTTGGCCATACACCTGAACGTTTGTCCCAATCCCCATCGAACTCTATTACCATCATAACCAATCCCTGCACCTACTGCTTGGTTGCTTAGAAGTTGAATCGAACTGCTATCTCCCAATTTAATTGCCAGTTTGAATTAGATTGACTCTCCTCGAACTCCTCTGAAGACTCGTACTCGACTGTGCCACTGTAATAATCTGGTTATTGGGTTAAAAGTCCAGATTATTGTACATGTAGCAAGACCGTGAAGTGATTTAGAGCTTCTGGTTATATAATAAAATGTGATACTATTTGTTGTAACGACTATTACTAGTTATTTTATGCTTTAGATATACGCGTAACATGACAACAATACAGCTAAAAATACGATGTACCAACTTGTACTCAACATAACATTTACATGTTCGGAAGGGTGTAATTTCTACTATAATTGTAGTCATCGTCACTGTCATTATTGTAGAATCTGAGGTCTTTGTAGGCTTCGCACCTCTGTACGTCTTCTACGTCGTCTTTGTTTTCCTCTTCCTCGTCGTCTAGCTGTGGATTTTCAACAGTTATTTTGACTACATTAATTTTGCGTTGACGGTCGCCGGGTTACTCATGATTCAAACTCACATACTCCCTGCACCTACTGCTTGGTTGCTTACAAGTTGAATCGAACTTCTATCTCCATCTCACCATGTACTGAAGTTCAATTCAATTTCCTATCATTATTATCCTATGACCGACCATGTCTTCAGGCTCAACATTTAGCAGAAAACCATTGAAAGTCTGGTCAAATGGCGCAAGTCGGTACAAGTTTTTTACACTGTGGGGAGTAAAAATCGATCTTTTATTGTTTTTTCTAAGTAATTTGCTTCTGTTGAGTTCTGTTATTTGATTTATAAATAATTCAACATCAATCTTTGAGCATACACCATATAGAACGTTGGCCATACACCTGAACGTTTGTCCCAATCCCCATCGAACTCTATTACCATCATAACCAATCCCTGCACCTACTGCTTGGTTGCTTAGAAGTTGAATCGAACTGCTATCTCCCAATTTAATTGCCAGTTTGAATTAGATTGACTCTCCTCGAACTCCTCTGAAGACTCGTACTCGACTGTGCCACTGTAATAATCTGGTTATTGGGTTAATAGTCCAGATTATTGTACATGTAGCAAGACCGTGAAGTGATTTAGAGCTTCTGGTTATATAATAAAATGTGATACTATTTGTTGTAACGACTATTACTAGTTATTTTATGCTTTAGATATACGCGTAACATGACAACAATACAGCTAAAAATACGATGTACCAACTTGTACTCAACATAACATTTACATGTTCGGAAGGGTGTAATTTCTACTATAATTGTAGTCATCGTCACTGTCATTATTGTAGAATCTGAGGTCTTTGTAGGCTTCGCACCTCTGTACGTCTTCTACGTCGTCTTTGTTTTCCTCTTCCTCGTCGTCTAGCTGTGGATTTTCAACAGTTATTTTGACTACATTAATTTTGCGTTGACGGTCGCCGGGTTACTCATGATTCAAACTCACATACTCCCTGCACCTACTGCTTGGTTGCTTACAAGTTGAATCGAACTTCTATCTCCATCTCACCATGTACTGAAGTTCAATTCAATTTCCTATAATTATTATCCTATGACCGACCATGTCTTCAGGCTCAACATTTAGCAGAAAACCATTGAAAGTCTGGTCAAATGGCGCAAGTCGGTACAAGTTTTTTACACTGTGGGGAGTAAAAATCGATCATTTATTGTTTTTTCTAAGTAATTTGCTTCTGTTGAGTTCTGTTATTTGATTTATAAATAATTCAACATCAATCTTTGAGCATACACCATATAGAACGTTGGCCATACACCTGAACGTTTGTCCCAATCCCCATCGAACTCTATTACCATCATAACCAATCCCTGCACCTACTGCTTGGTTGCTTAGAAGTTGAATCGAACTGCTATCTCCCAATTTAATTGCCAGTTTGAATTAGATTGACTCTCCTCGAACTCCTCTGAAGACTCGTACTCGACTGTGCCACTGTAATAATCTGGTTATTGGGTTAAAAGTCCAGATTATTGTACATGTAGCAAGACCGTGAAGTGATTTAGAGCTTCTGGTTATATAATAAAATGTGATACTATTTGTTGTAACGACTATTACTAGTTATTTTATGCTTTAGATATACGCGTAACATGACAACAATACAGCTAAAAATACGATGTACCAACTTGTACTCAACATAACATTTACATGTTCGGAAGGGTGTAATTTCTACTATAATTGTAGTCATCGTCACTGTCATTATTGTAGAATCTGAGGTCTTTGTAGGCTTCGCACCTCTGTACGTCTTCTACGTCGTCTTTGTTTTCCTCTTCCTCGTCGTCTAGCTGTGGATTTTCAACAGTTATTTTGACTACATTAATTTTGCGTTGACGGTCGCCGGGTTACTCATGATTCAAACTCACATACTCCCTGCACCTACTGCTTGGTTGCTTACAAGTTGAATCGAACTTCTATCTCCATCTCACCATGTACTGAAGTTCAATTCAATTTCCTATAATTATTATCCTATGACCGACCATGTCTTCAGGCTCAACATTTAGCAGAAAACCATTGAAAGTCTGGTCAAATGGCGCAAGTCGGTACAAGTTTTTTACACTGTGGGGAGTAAAAATCGATCATTTATTGTTTTTTCTAAGTAATTTGCTTCTGTTGAGTTCTGTTATTTGATTTATAAATAATTCAACATCAATCTTTGAGCATACACCATATAGAACGTTGGCCATACACCTGAACGTTTGTCCCAATCCCCATCGAACTCTATTACCATCATAACCAATCCCTGCACCTACTGCTTGGTTGCTTAGAAGTTGAATCGAACTGCTATCTCCCAATTTAATTGCCAGTTTGAATTAGATTGACTCTCCTCGAACTCCTCTGAAGACTCGTACTCGACTGTGCCACTGTAATAATCTGGTTATTGGGTTAAAAGTCCAGATTATTGTACATGTAGCAAGACCGTGAAGTGATTTAGAGCTTCTGGTTATATAATAAAATGTGATACTATTTGTTGTAACGACTATTACTAGTTATTTTATGCTTTAGATATACGCGTAACATGACAACAATACAGCTAAAAATACGATGTACCAACTTGTACTCAACATAATATTTACATGTTCGGAAGGGTGTAATTTCTACTATAATTGTAGTCATCGTCACTGTCATTATTGTAGAATCTGAGGTCTTTGTAGGCTTCGCACCTCTGTACGTCTTCTACGTCGTCTTTGTTTTCCTCTTCCTCGTCGTCTAGCTGTGGATTTTCAACAGTTATTTTGACTACATTAATTTTGCGTTGACGGTCGCCGGGTTACTCATGATTCAAACTCACATACTCCCTGCACCTACTGCTTGGTTGCTTACAAGTTGAATCGAACTTCTATCTCCATCTCACCATGTACTGAAGTTCAATTCAATTTCCTATCATTATTATCCTATGACCGACCATGTCTTCAGGCTCAACATTTAGCAGAAAACCATTGAAAGTCTGGTCAAATGGCGCAAGTCGGTACAAGTTTTTTACACTGTGGGGAGTAAAAATCGATCATTTATTGTTTTTTCTAAGTAATTTGCTTCTGTTGAGTTCTGTTATTTGATTTATAAATAATTCAACATCAATCTTTGAGCATACACCATATAGAACGTTGGCCATACACCTGAACGTTTGTCCCAATCCCCATCGAACTCTATTACCATCATAACCAATCCCTGCACCTACTGCTTGGTTGCTTAGAAGTTGAATCGAACTGCTATCTCCCAATTTAATTGCCAGTTTGAATTAGATTGACTCTCCTCGAACTCCTCTGAAGACTCGTACTCGACTGTGCCACTGTAATAATCTGGTTATTGGGTTAAAAGTCCAGATTATTGTACATGTAGCAAGACCGTGAAGTGATTTAGAGCTTCTGGTTATATAATAAAATGTGATACTATTTGTTGTAACGACTATTACTAGTTATTTTATGCTTTAGATATACGCGTAACATGACAACAATACAGCTAAAAATACGATGTACCAACTTGTACTCAACATAACATTTACATGTTCGGAAGGGTGTAATTTCTACTATAATTGTAGTCATCGTCACTGTCATTATTGTAGAATCTGAGGTCTTTGTAGGCTTCGCACCTCTGTACGTCTTCTACGTCGTCTTTGTTTTCCTCTTCCTCGTCGTCTAGCTGTGGATTTTCAACAGTTATTTTGACTACATTAATTTTGCGTTGACGGTCGCCGGGTTACTCATGATTCAAACTCACATACTCCCTGCACCTACTGCTTGGTTGCTTACAAGTTGAATCGAACTTCTATCTCCATCTCACCATGTACTGAAGTTCAATTCAATTTCCTATCATTATTATCCTATGACCGACCATGTCTTCAGGCTCAACATTTAGCAGAAAACCATTGAAAGTCTGGTCAAATGGCGCAAGTCGGTACAAGTTTTTTACACTGTGGGGAGTAAAAATCGATCTTTTATTGTTTTTTCTAAGTAATTTGCTTCTGTTGAGTTCTGTTATTTGATTTATAAATAATTCAACATCAATCTTTGAGCATACACCATATAGAACGTTGGCCATACACCTGAACGTTTGTCCCAATCCCCATCGAACTCTATTACCATCATAACCAATCCCTGCACCTACTGCTTGGTTGCTTAGAAGTTGAATCGAACTGCTATCTCCCAATTTAATTGCCAGTTTGAATTAGATTGACTCTCCTCGAACTCCTCTGAAGACTCGTACTCGACTGTGCCACTGTAATAATCTGGTTATTGGGTTAATAGTCCAGATTATTGTACATGTAGCAAGACCGTGAAGTGATTTAGAGCTTCTGGTTATATAATAAAATGTGATACTATTTGTTGTAACGACTATTACTAGTTATTTTATGCTTTAGATATACGCGTAACATGACAACAATACAGCTAAAAATACGATGTACCAACTTGTACTCAACATAACATTTACATGTTCGGAAGGGTGTAATTTCTACTATAATTGTAGTCATCGTCACTGTCATTATTGTAGAATCTGAGGTCTTTGTAGGCTTCGCACCTCTGTACGTCTTCTACGTCGTCTTTGTTTTCCTCTTCCTCGTCGTCTAGCTGTGGATTTTCAACAGTTATTTTGACTACATTAATTTTGCGTTGACGGTCGCCGGGTTACTCATGATTCAAACTCACATACTCCCTGCACCTACTGCTTGGTTGCTTACAAGTTGAATCGAACTTCTATCTCCATCTCACCATGTACTGAAGTTCAATTCAATTTCCTATCATTATTATCCTATGACCGACCATGTCTTCAGGCTCAACATTTAGCAGAAAACCATTGAAAGTCTGGTCAAATGGCGCAAGTCGGTACAAGTTTTTTACACTGTGGGGAGTAAAAATCGATCATTTATTGTTTTTTCTAAGTAATTTGCTTCTGTTGAGTTCTGTTATTTGATTTATAAATAATTCAACATCAATCTTTGAGCATACACCATATAGAACGTTGGCCATACACCTGAACGTTTGTCCCAATCCCCATCGAACTCTATTACCATCATAACCAATCCCTGCACCTACTGCTTGGTTGCTTAGAAGTTGAATCGAACTGCTATCTCCCAATTTAATTGCCAGTTTGAATTAGATTGACTCTCCTCGAACTCCTCTGAAGACTCGTACTCGACTGTGCCACTGTAATAATCTGGTTATTGGGTTAAAAGTCCAGATTATTGTACATGTAGCAAGACCGTGAAGTGATTTAGAGCTTCTGGTTATATAATAAAATGTGATACTATTTGTTGTAACGACTATTACTAGTTATTTTATGCTTTAGATATACGCGTAACATGACAACAATACAGCTAAAAATACGATGTACCAACTTGTACTCAACATAACATTTACATGTTCGGAAGGGTGTAATTTCTACTATAATTGTAGTCATCGTCACTGTCATTATTGTAGAATCTGAGGTCTTTGTAGGCTTCGCACCTCTGTACGTCTTCTACGTCGTCTTTGTTTTCCTCTTCCTCGTCGTCTAGCTGTGGATTTTCAACAGTTATTTTGACTACATTAATT
The DNA here is from genome assembly GCA_949089665.1 of Macrosiphum euphorbiae. Taxonomy (NCBI): domain Eukaryota; kingdom Metazoa; phylum Arthropoda; class Insecta; order Hemiptera; family Aphididae; genus Macrosiphum; species Macrosiphum euphorbiae. Next base: position 1,985 of record CARXXK010001048.1, on the reverse strand, counting down.
TTGCGTTGACGGTCGCCGGGTTACTCATGATTCAAACTCACATACTCCCTGCACCTACTGCTTGGTTGCTTACAAGTTGAATCGAACTTCTATCTCCATCTCACCATGTACTGAAGTTCAATTCAATTTCCTATCATTATTATCCTATGACCGACCATGTCTTCAGGCTCAACATTTAGCAGAAAACCATTGAAAGTCTGGTCAAATGGCGCAAGTCGGTACAAGTTTTTTACACTGTGGGGAGTAAAAATCGATCATTTATTGTTTTTTCTAAGTAATTTGCTTCTGTTGAGTTCTGTTATTTGATTTATAAATAATTCAACATCAATCTTTGAGCATACACCATATAGAACGTTGGCCATACACCTGAACGTTTGTCCCAATCCCCATCGAACTCTATTACCATCATAACCAATCCCTGCACCTACTGCTTGGTTGCTTAGAAGTTGAATCGAACTGCTATCTCCCAATTTAATTGCCAGTTTGAATTAGATTGACTCTCCTCGAACTCCTCTGAAGACTCGTACTCGACTGTGCCACTGTAATAATCTGGTTATTGGGTTAAAAGTCCAGATTATTGTACATGTAGCAAGACCGTGAAGTGATTTAGAGCTTCTGGTTATATAATAAAATGTGATACTATTTGTTGTAACGACTATTACTAGTTATTTTATGCTTTAGATATACGCGTAACATGACAACAATACAGCTAAAAATACGATGTACCAACTTGTACTCAACATAACATTTACATGTTCGGAAGGGTGTAATTTCTACTATAATTGTAGTCATCGTCACTGTCATTATTGTAGAATCTGAGGTCTTTGTAGGCTTCGCACCTCTGTACGTCTTCTACGTCGTCTTTGTTTTCCTCTTCCTCGTCGTCTAGCTGTGGATTTTCAACAGTTATTTTGACTACATTAATTTTGCGTTGACGGTCGCCGGGTTACTCATGATTCAAACTCACATACTCCCTGCACCTACTGCTTGGTTGCTTACAAGTTGAATCGAACTTCTATCTCCATCTCACCATGTACTGAAGTTCAATTCAATTTCCTATCATTATTATCCTATGACCGACCATGTCTTCAGGCTCAACATTTAGCAGAAAACCATTGAAAGTCTGGTCAAATGGCGCAAGTCGGTACAAGTTTTTTACACTGTGGGGAGTAAAAATCGATCATTTATTGTTTTTTCTAAGTAATTTGCTTCTGTTGAGTTCTGTTATTTGATTTATAAATAATTCAACATCAATCTTTGAGCATACACCATATAGAACGTTGGCCATACACCTGAACGTTTGTCCCAATCCCCATCGAACTCTATTACCATCATAACCAATCCCTGCACCTACTGCTTGGTTGCTTAGAAGTTGAATCGAACTGCTATCTCCCAATTTAATTGCCAGTTTGAATTAGATTGACTCTCCTCGAACTCCTCTGAAGACTCGTACTCGACTGTGCCACTGTAATAATCTGGTTATTGGGTTAAAAGTCCAGATTATTGTACATGTAGCAAGACCGTGAAGTGATTTAGAGCTTCTGGTTATATAATAAAATGTGATACTATTTGTTGTAACGACTATTACTAGTTATTTTATGCTTTAGATATACGCGTAACATGACAACAATACAGCTAAAAATACGATGTACCAACTTGTACTCAACATAACATTTACATGTTCGGAAGGGTGTAATTTCTACTATAATTGTAGTCATCGTCACTGTCATTATTGTAGAATCTGAGGTCTTTGTAGGCTTCGCACCTCTGTACGTCTTCTACGTCGTCTTTGTTTTCCTCTTCCTCGTCGTCTAGCTGTGGATTTTCAACAGTTATTTTGACTACATTAATTTTGCGTTGACGGTCGCCGGTTACTCATGATCAAACTCACAACTCCTGCACCTACTGCTTGGTTGCTTACAAGTTGAATCGAACTTCTATCTCCATCTCACCATGTACTGAAGTTCAATTCAATTTCCTATCAT